>CM038220.1:99327595-99439491 GCA_021442155.1 Cymbidium sinense | reverse complement strand
GAAAATTGGTTGACCCTTTGGTGGCCATGAACTTGATCATTTCAATTTTGATTGCAATAACTTACGGTGTTTTGATATGATTTATCATTAGTATGATGCCTTATTTTGGACATGCTAAGTGAAGGGATTGACCAATTTGTCAGAATCGACTTGTCGGATAGATAAGAGTTCTTACACCATCTACTCTCTACTTCAATAGCTTTGCTGAAGATCTCTTTCTTACATGTCATCGCAGATTTGAGTTTCCTACAAACTTAGCTTTATGCTTGGTCGGTTTGATGGAGGAATGGGTCGTGTTTTGAGATTTGAAATTCCTTCTCTCCTAGCTTTAAGCTTGATGGACTTGATGAAGGTGACATTTGTCCATATTGACTTGTTAAGGAAGTGTATATGACGAATCTTGTGCTTACTTCTTTGGCGAATTTGTTTAAGGGTGCATACAGATGACCCAGCCTTCTGGCTTATACTAGGTCTATGTTGAGTTATCAACCTAGCAATGTGTGCTTTAACAGACAAAATAACTACAAAATTTCTTTAGTTCAGTCATCAGATTTGTATGAACTATAGAATTATTCCCTCGATCCTATGATGTCTGCTTTGATGAACTTAATGAGGAGATTGGCTTTGATCTTTGCTTTGTTCTTGATTTGATCATTTGAGAATAAACTAAAATATCACCCTGTATATAATATAAAGAATTCCTTGAGGCGACTCATTGAATTTCTCAGTTGTCTTGTCTATCGATCAAGTAGAAAGATTTCTTGGATTGATTGCTTGTAGTCACTAAGCTGAATGGTTTGAGATTGAATATCATCATTAAGGGCGAGTAGGGGCTCTTTCACTGTGATCTTTTCTTATGACTTGTTGAGTGAGGAGAGCATGAGCAACTCCGCCATTTATAGGCTCATTGAGTTCAACCATTAAAACCTACTCGAGTCTTCGACTTAAGCTGTGATGGGTTGGTGATTTGGTCATCGGACACGAGAGCTCTTTCACGTGGCCTTTTCTTGCGGCTTGTTGAGTGAGGAGAGCATCAGCAACTCGACCATTTGTGGGCTTGTTGAGTTACCTTTAGAACCCACTGTCTTAGACATCGATGTAGAGGTTGATGTTTTCCAACTCTATTGATTGAAGCTTCCAAGATTAGTTCTTGACTTGATCTCGACATTTGATGAATATTGGAGAGAAATTTTTGAATTTTTAGGGTTGCCTTTTCATGGGTAGAAATAGATTATTTTTGTTGCTCGCAAGAGCCTACAACTTTAGAAATAATAGTTATAGTTAAATTCAGGGATTTCACGTAAAGCTCGATGTCCTTTGAATGAGAATATATTTGAGGATCTCATCTTATAGCATGGCGTCAACTCAAATAAACTTAACATAAAATAAAATGCCCTGTCTTAAATTCTAAAGCACATTTAGAAGAACTTTTAAGATGAGATTAAGCAAATACATCAATATTTGAATTGATATGCTCTTAAGGGTTTTAACATGTAATATTGATTTCATCTATGTATAGAAATCTAAAATGCCCCTTGTATAGGATATTTTCACAAAAGTTTTTTTTTATCTTGGGTATATATTTGTTTAGGGATCTTGGCATGAAACACAATATCGACCTAAATAGATATACTAAAAAAATGCCTCTTGTAGGATTTTTATTATTCGAGAATGTATTTATCATGTATAATACTTTTGGTGTGACCATTAATTGGTGGCATTGGTCTTTCACCCTTTAAGTTAATGAGTTGGTATGCCCCTCCTTTTACTTTTCAATTAAAAGGCCCTCCCAATTAGGCTCAAATTTGCACCAAATTTTTGATTGGAATAATTGGTCTTCTACAAGACTATTCCCCTTTTTTTTAATGTTCAAGATGCATATGGTCAAAGCCGGACATCTTTGCTCGATAAACCTCCAAATTTTGATGAGCTTGCAATCTAACTTCATCAAAGAGTTCCTCCATTCTCAAATGAGCATTTGATCTTATTAAGTTGTATTGGATTGTTATTCTGATGGAAAACTCAACTTTAAGCGAAGAACTTCTTTAGTTTCAAATACCAATGAATAAAAAGTGGCTTTAATCAGCATCTTGTAGGTGGTTGATATCCTCCTCTATTAGTTTGGTATGTCATTCTCTTTTATTTTTAGTGAGAATCTTCTTGAGCAGCTTGACTAATGTCTTGTTGAAGGCTAAACCATTTGCTCTTGGATTGTATATTGAAGAGTATCTCAATCAATTTTATCGATCGAAGAATCTATCAATCTTTGTATTTTTGAAAGCTATGTCATTATCAAAAATTATTTGACTCGGCACTCCAAATCTATAAACAACATTATGCATAAAGTTAATCACTTTCGATCGATAACTTCTTTAAATGGGGTTACTTGACTTAGAGAAATATAATCACTAATATGAAAGCGGTCTAGCGATGACAATGGATCAATTGGTATAATTACATGTACTGACATTGAATGGCGGGATGATATTATTGGGTGTAGTGGATTTGGAGAATGATGGATTATATTCTCATGTACTTGATATTCGTGATACCTCTTAGCATGATTGAACAGTCTCTCACCATAGATGGCTAATAACAGCCCATCATTTTGATCTTTACTGCCATATTGGGACTTGACTGATGTGCACCATAAAGTTCTTCATTGACTTCATCTATCACTTTGGTACCATCATTTATATTTAGGCATCGTAGCCACATTTGTTCAAAGGATCTACGATATAAAGTGTTGTTGATGAATCCATAGCATAACATTCTCTTCTCAATTTTGAGTGATTTATTATTTGGTAATTTCCTTCTTTAAAGTAGTCGATGAAGGTTGCCTCTAATCATGTGGCTCTTTTTAAGAGCTTCACTTGCTTTTACGGCAATATCAATCTTCTCTTTCCTTATTTGATTTTTGGAGTATGAGGAGCAAGCGAGGGATATCTTCTTTGGGTCAAATTTGATAACCCCTCTACCTACGGTGATTGGTACTTTGCTGGCTCTAGAATTTATTGAGTAAATATCCGATCATGACATAATCCCCATTCATACTTACCATTTTCTTAGCTAATTTTGCTAAGCAATCACTTTCTATTCTTTGATCGAGACTCAAATATGACATTTCATATTTGCTTCATAAGCTTAAGAACTCGCTTGTGATAGAAAATTAACTCAAGCTTGTTGATTTTATAGATGTCTAGTACTTGATTATAATAAGTTGAGAATCGCCAAAAATATTCAAGTTTTGAATGCCTATGAAATAGCTTCAAGACAGCCACATGCTTTCATACCGGCTTCATTATTAGTTCTTGGCTCGGTCAACCATATGATGGTCTCATTATTCCTTCTTCTAGTGTTATGAGGCGATGTCGATTCACGCCACTTGCCTTGGAAATTTAGAGTTTGGATTTGTTTGATCGATGAGGCATCAAAGTACATTTCTCAAATTTCTAATTTTTCTTTCATGAATGAGCATAATTTGCTCATTAGGCAAATCATCGTTAAGAGAAGAGTCCGCAGAGATGGGATGTACATCAACAAAATCTGCTAAGACTTGTCCATTCACTTCTTATTATGGAATGTATGTGATATTGATTTGTAAAAGTATCGCCCATCTTGTCAATCAATCTTGGTCACATCATCAAGTACTTAAGGATCGATCCTTAAGATGAGGGTAATCTTGTGAGATAACATATAGTGATGGAGCATTTGGACTGCAAAGATCAATACCAAATTGTGTTTCTCTATTGGAGAGTATATTATTTCTGCTCCTACCAACTTCTGACTGATATAATAAAGAGCATTCTCTTTGATCTCTTCATTGTGCTGTGACAATAACGCTCCAAGGGAGTCTTCTAATGCAGTTGTGTATATAATGAGGGGCTTCCCAGGAGTTGGTGTTGCAAGGATTGGTAGATTTAATAGGTAGCTTTTAATGCTATTGAAGACTTCTTGGCACTCTTTGTCACATTTGAATGGAGCATCCTTTTTCATCAACTTTACAAATGGTTGACAGTGTCCTGATAGGTTTGATATAAATCGATGGATGAATGCAAACTATCCTTGTAAAGAATAAAGCTGATGCAAACTCTTCGGTGGAAACATCTCCATAATTGCATTGATTTTAGGAGGATCAATTTCAATTCCTCTGTAATGTACAATGTCGAGAAATTTTCATAGATAGCACATTTTAGAGGATTCATCTTGAGATCATATTTTTTTTATTCTCTCTAATACAATTCTCAAGTCTTCAAAATGATTTTCATGATTTAAGCTCTTCATCACCAAATCATCAACATAACATTCCACCTTCTGGTGAATTAACTCATCAAAATACGTGTCATGGCTTTTTTGGTATGTAGCTCATATTGCTCAATCAGGCGGCATGATTGTGTATATACCAATTGATCTAAATGATGTGTGTTTCTCATCTTAGGAGCCATCTTGATTTGATTGTATCATGATCCATCCATGAGAACATATCATAGTTGGAAGTATTGTCACTAGTAGATATGATATTAGGCGAAGTTATCTTTTGGGCATGCCTTATTTAGGTCAGTCAATGCAACCAATTTGATCGTATTCTTCATAACTCAATAATTGGCTATCAAATCATACTCCTCCTCCGGATGAAGCATGCTTTGATCACTTCTTAGTTTATGTAATTACGTTCAATCTCAATCTCATTCGCCTAGAAGCTTGCTTAACATGCATCGCATATGCTTTAATGAGAATTTTATGAAATGATAGTATGATAATAGTGTAATAAAAATATACTCCACAGAATGATTCATTTGACATAGAGCCTCATATGTTAGTAATTTGAATTTATTACACATCTAAATCACTATTTTTATTTTGAATTTTCAAATATTTTGTACTATTATATGTATTTGACTTGTAAGATGGAAAGAAAATGTCCCATGGAGTCTTATAAATCTATGTTATCGAAATTTACCAACCTCTTTGAAGAGAGTTTGATTTAAATATAGGTTAAATTTTTAGAAGGATGATGGAATAGTAAATAAGACACTACCAGATTCCACTCATTTTTCTGGACTTTAGATATGGTTCCGGGTTTCTATAGCCTTTTAGAATTTCTCTCAATCTTTGAGAGAACTTTAATTAAAAGCTATTAGATCACTTAAAAGCATATAGCAACATGTGGAGTTTTGTAATTTAGAGTTTAAATTTATGAAATTTATCATCTTTTAAACTTAAAGTGGATGTATGGGGAATGATGACATGTAATCTAGATCCCATGGTTAGTCATCACATTCTGTCTATTCTTAGTCGAGGAGGTGGTCGACCCACGTGAGGATTCTTATAATCAACACATGGGTTACATCAAGAAATCTTATAGACTTAGGGTGGTGTTTTTCTAAAGAGACATGCTTAAGTCTACTTAGTTTGAGGATTTTTCTCTTCGGTATGATTCACAACTCAAAGGCGGTTTGGAGCCTTCTATGATCGTGATCTAATATGGCCTATTGGCCAATATCGGACTCGGTTGTACTACATCATCTATGGAGCTTGGGCCGCTTGTTAGAGGGACATAGCATCCTTACTTCATGAGATTGATTGAGTGAACATAATAGAACACTTGATTTGACATTGGCTCTTTTGTGAGCTAAATTTTTTTTAATTTATAACCTCAAAAATAATTATGGAAGGTGGATAGATTGAGTTTTGCTTTAAGCTTTTAATGATTGAATTTCATTTAAGTAGTTTTTTAGATTGATGCTTAATTTGAGTTTATTTGATTTGAAATTAGAATCACATTTTGATGGAAGTATCACCTCCAGTTGAAATCAGTATTCAACACAGCCATCATTAGGATAGTTAATTGATTGAATCGAATATATTTGAGAACTTTAGATCCTGTCAACTCTGTTTAGCTTCTAATAAATGATCAGATCTACTATCACATGACAAAATTAGCTTCTCAGATATTTTACTAAGTTGAAATTCTTATAATAGATTTGAAATTTCATGACATTTCAATTAGAGGCGACATACAATTTTTTTTTGCTCGGTACCTATTGAGTGTAGCAGTGGTGTCTTGCGACACATGTCTTCATTCCCCATGGTACATTAGCGTCTTCAAACCTAAAGAGCACATATATTTCCACATTAACATTTCAAGCTTATTTTGTTGCACATTCACCAAACTAAGGGAGATGGAGAGGATATGTAAAACCAAGAGAAGAACTACACATGATGTTCTTCTTTATTGATGAAAATGCAAAAAGGAGATCAGAAGCTAAGAAAAGAAATGATGATGTTTCTTCTGAAAGAGTGGAAGGAAAATCAGTGGATGTGTTTAATTTGAAGGTTATGCTTACTCTTGTAGGAAACAGATCAAGGGATTTTGGTTTGGTGTTTGTTTAGATGAAGAAGGAAGATTAGAAGAAATTTCTATTGGGAGGAAAAATATTTTGGTTTTGAGAGATAAATGGGATTTTGGTTTGAGAGAAGAAAATGGATTTCAGTTTGAAGAATAAGAAAATAGATTTTTTGGAAAATGAAAAATAGGATTTTATTTTGAAGAAAAAAAATGAGACTATTTAGGAAAAATGAAAGGAAAGAACTTCTACTTCTGGTTGAAGAAGAGAATAAGATCTTAATGGTTTAGACGAGAGGAAAATTAAGAAAGAAAATGAGATCTTTAGGAGGAAGGAATAGTTGAAAGAAAAGAGAATGCGAGCGGTTATACATCTGAAACAAGCTGGAGCTTCATGAAAGAAATAAAATTGATCAGGATGAGCCGAGGATGGAGCATGGATCAGATTGGAGGAAAGCAGTGAAGGTTGATTTAAAATGGGTCATGCTTTGTTGGTGATTTAGGATTTAGTTTAGATTATTAAATTTTAATCATTTAAATGTCTAATTAGTATTAATGTAAATTTCCGCCAAAAAAAGTATGTATTTAATATATATATCAATCTTAGGTTATTATATGTTTTAAGCAACAACTTAGTTTTCAAACCATTTGATTCAAGTCGATATCAAATTAGGTCAATTTGAGCTCAAAATGCATCTTATCACTTCCCATCTCTTGACATTCATGCACTCACTTGAGTGTGATCAATTTATAGCGGTCATTTAGTTTAAGTGGGTGCCTCCTGATCTCGATATTGTAGGTACGTTGATGACTCGATTGCTTAATCAGCTTGATTCGTGAAATATTTATATTCATTTTGATGTTGAACACAATGGAGAATACTTCATTAATGAGATCATTTTACTAATTTTTTCCTTATATTTACCTCGATTTTGTTGTTACTTCCGATCATTGACATTTGTACTCACATCAATTGAGCATGGATAGTCTCATTTGGTAATTTTTGATGTTTTGAAGCTAATGCAATCAATTTCTGAACGAGGTTGTTTAGATATTATGCGCTTCCGACTCAATATGTCTTTATAGCATTGACTTCGATCATGATCGTTTGATCTTTAGATTATGCAATATTTATATTTTGACCAATTTTGATGTTTTGAACATGATGGTGTAATCCGTTCATCAATCGGAGGTCATTTAGACTAATTTTTGGTGATGTTTGACACATCTCATTTATTCTTTCAAGCATCTAAGTCAATCAAATTCACCTATGATTAACTAGTATATTGAAGGTCAACAATATAGAGAATTTAGTCATAAACTTACATACAATATATATATATATATATATATATATATATATATATATATATATATATATATATATATATATATATATATATATATATATATATATATATATAATATATATATATATATATATATATATATATATATATATATATATATGAGATCTCACATGTTATTTGAGAGTCTAAGCATCCAAGAAACAAGCTAAGTGGGCTACAAGATTGGTACCTCAACCTTCTTACTCTTCCACTTTTCCATCAATCCATACAACCTATAATTATAAGAAATATTGTTTCTTTGACTATCATTTCTTCCCAAAATGCATCTCATGATTATAATACTATCTATGTATGTCTTCTTCACCTTCCTCAAGTTATTACCCATTTTTCTGTATGTTCACTTATTTTTTACTATTTTTCTTCCATTATATCAATTATCATTATTGTTATATTCTAGTGACGATTTTAAATTTTATAGTGACATTGCTAATGTGTAGAAGAAAGTCGATTAAGCTATTGTATGAATTTACATAAGTTATATAAGGACTTGAAAATGAGTTTCATTGATGTAGAATTTTTTCTTAATTAGGTTATTCCATATTTTTATTCAATGATGTTCCTTGGACCTCAATTAAGCTTTTAGCTCTTGATTAAAAAATCTTGAAGTGCTCACCTTATTTACAAGAAGATAAACATGTTTTTTTTATATGGATCATCATCTTTGATATTTACAATATGTTCATTTGAGTATTTAATAAATGATAATTGTATTGATTCAATAAATTTTATAATCATATTTCAATGACATATGAGTATAGTTAATATTATCATGAAAATTTTTAAACACTTAAATAAGAAAATGAAATATATGATAAAGTTGATTCATCTATGCATTGACTATCCTGATGGGAAATAAACCTTGTTCCTGAAAATGATAATATATTGATATAAAATAGCTTGATCATAATTATTTATAAAATATTTATATATGATAAGCTCAAGACACAATATATTTATGACTATCTGTGTTGAAAGTAATGTAGGGAGTGCTTTTTTATTAATAAAACTTGAAAGTTGAGATGAGTCACTATTTATCCAATGATTAAAGTCATTAATATATATATATAAGTATGATACATATTTTAACATTTCTCTCTCTATATATATAATATAAATGAATAAAAGTGCTGATTAATAGTTAAATGTAAATGCATGGATTATTATTTCTCATATTACGGATTACGAACACTAATATATAGCAACAACAGCAAATTTGGTATTTAATCATTTAATTATATTTCCTTAATTTAATGATGCTATGATCTGTATTATATTTATATTACATTAAAAATTATACCTTTTTTATTAATCATGTTGAATGTGATATGCCTTATTATTTATATTTTTAATTTATAAAAATTATCTATTGAGTTTGAATTATAAACTCATTTACTAATAAATTTTTTTTAATATATTATATCTAATTGATTGATAAATAGTCATTATGTGGGTAAATTCATTAGTACTAAATTAGAGTGTAATTGAGTCAAGCTGCACATGAGTTGGCTTGAGCTCTGCTTGATAAGTGTGATTGGTGTCGAACTCAATGAGCGAAAGTCAAGCTATTAACTTATATTATATATATATATATATATATATATATATATATATATATATATATATATTACTAAACATTCACTTTAAATTTTGATTGATTTTCAAATATTGTTAAATATTCATTCCTTTTTTATAAACTTGATATTAATTTTAATTTCCTCCCCGAATGAAAGGCAAAATGTCATAAAATTATAATTTTTTTTAATGCTATTCTATAAATATATATATATATATATATATATTATATATATATATATATATATATATATATATATATATATATATATATATAAATGAATTATTTTCTTTCAATATAAAGCTATTTTTTTGTACGTGAGCTTTTAAAGAGAATATTATGTGTAATGTTCGATATAATTTTATATCAAACATTAAATCTGATGTAGATATTTAATAAAATATAAAATTTAATTTATATTTTATATGTCGGACATCTAATATTTTTCACCTTTAATGCACCCATAGATTTTGATTTTCATATAGCATCACGCAAATGAAAGCTGTCATAGGCTCATAGCGAGAACCAATTAAACAACTTGAAGCCATCCTGTAAATATCGCCATGGCTGAGGGCGAATCGCGACTAATCATCGCAGTGGCAGGGAAGATCATCATCTAGTCATTGTAGAGAGTTGAGTGTGGCCAAGGTCGTGGCAAGCGGATGCTTAACTGATCAGTCGTTAGGATAAGAAAGCTTGGCTTGTTGTGGAGGATGCCGCTTCCGTGGCTAAATCACGGCGATGCGGAAGAGGGTGAGTAGGGGTTTGTTTATTTATTTATATTTATATTCAAAGAATATGATCTCTTTCATGGTCTCTTGATTTGATCTGCCACGACTTTCTTGACACTGAATTACCTACGAGATTTAAACAAGTTGATCTCCTTAGGCTTGAAGATTCCGCTGCATCAATCGATCTCTATTATATCTTCCACCGAATTCCTTTGCAATATATTTCCTCTTCAGTACATTGAAGTAAGAGCCGTGCGGGAGGGGGTTTAGGAGGGAGCGAAGATATGTGGACATCCTTGACCTTTAAATATAGCATATAAAAATATTTAATAAGTCATCATAATATTAAAAATATTTAATAAGTCATGATAATATTAAAAATATTTAATAAGTCATGATAATATTAAAAATATTTAATAAGTCATGACAAAATTAAAAAAATATATATATTTTTAATGATGAATGATATAGACATAAATTATTATAAGTAAATTGTTGATTATAGTTTTTAAGATTTTTACTAGTTAAATTAGCTGATAATCATATAGTCATTCATAAGAGTTTATAAGACTTGATTAAAAATATTAAATAAAAATTAATCATTTATTTTATTTTATTATGTTTAAAAATAGTGAAGGTAATTTATTATATTTAAATATGTTGCTTAGAATTCAATATTATTTAATTAGGATTTTTAATTAGTTTAATGATTATCATATTTTAAAAATAGTAAGACATTTAAATAGTCTACTTAGAATCCCTTTCATACATATTAGTATCAATTATATCCTAATTAAATTTGATTACTTATCAATTTTATTAATTTTTAAAGTAATGTTAGAGCAACTAAATAAATTCTAATTATTATTTAATCATCTAAGTTAAATATTATTAAAGCTAATTTAAACATTAATTAATATTGATGAATCTATTCATCTTGCAAATTTGATTTCAATTCCTTCTTAGATTTCACATTAATTTTACAATCATTAAAATTATAAATCCTTAAAATAGATAGTTAAATAGTTAACTATGATTTAACATGTGTGCCTAATATTTTTTAAAATTTATACTTTTAAAATTTAATAAATTTAAATTTGTTGTGTGTTGGAACATTTAATATGGTAAAGAGGATGTGTTTAATATTTCAATTTTATATGAAAATCTAACATACATACAAGTTAAGAGAAGAGTTGTAAAAACTAATATTTTTTATGTGAAAAACTCAAAAAAGAGAGTGATCATAGCTAAGAGATGGAGGTTGAGCGATTGTAGTTGAGCACTATGATCAAGTGAAGGTCAGAAAACTATAAACTTGCTATTATAGTCAAATGGTGATTATTGGGCAACCATGATTGGGAGACTGTAGTTAAGCAAACGTCTTTGAGTGAGAATTGTCGTTAGATATGAGATGATGGGTATGGGTTGCCAAGTGGTTCAAGGCTTCATAGTTCTACTATTCCTAATCAACCTATCGAAGCCAATTTACTAAAGCTAAAGGGCTTTATGCTATAACTTTTAAGGAGCCTAATTAATAGTCATGAGTTGCCTTCTTTCAAGCATCTAAAGTAAATAGATGTGGGTTCTAACGTGAGACACATCCCATTATGATGAAATCTAGATTCACTTTGGATAAAAAAAGGTTTACAAGCCCAAAAGTAGCTGATGGTAATTCAAAGATTTTTCTTGTGATTGGCAATGGTTCATGAAGACTTTGTATTGGAATTATGTGTTTTCTCATGAAGGGAGCGTTGAGATAAGTTTGAGTAAAATTGTTACATCAAGGAGACAACTTTGATATATGATTGATTAAGATATACTTCATTAAGTGAAGGTTTTATATAAACAAACCAATGTTAGGGTTGGTAGAATTGGTTTGTGAGCTTAATAATTTTCTACTATTCATTGATTTGTATTTTTATTAACTTTAAGCTGATTTAGGCAGTGGATTTATTTTGAGTCAATTTGTTAGAGTTGATTTTGAAAAGTAGAATTTATATTTTGGAGGAAGACATGTTGATTATGAAAGCAAAGATTTACATCATAGGTGATGCAGAATTGATATGACCCTAAAAATTCTTCTAGTGGAAGCACGAATCTTGATGCCGAAAATAAGTCGATGAAATTGGCGGGTGAGATCGAGCACTTAAAATATTAATGGAAACTTTGGGACATGTTAAATTTCTAAAAGCTCTCAATATAGAGTGTTTATAGTCAAATCGGCGTCTCGATGAGTTCTAAGCCAAAGATCTTACAATTGACTTCTTTTGAGCATTCAAATACACAAAATACATCATATGATCAAGGGAATCATCATGAGGTCGATGGAGAGAGTGGTTCAGATTTTGCATGTATTTACTGAGATGCCACTCCTCCATCTATAAATAACCCATCATTCCTCATATGAGGGGGGCCCAAGAGAGAGGAGAGCTCTAAAGATCCTCTAAGCATCATCGCCACTTTCGGCGGTTGTCACCACGCGGCCGCCATCGCCAGCGTTGATCCTTGCCGTCATCAATCTGGTCTCCATCATGATGACTTCTACCTGATTGTTCCCTGCGTTTACGCCGGTGATTGTTCTCGCATTTTTGCTTATTCTCGCATTTACCGTGATTGCTCGCCATTTCACCATCATCTTTACTATAAGCTACAACCGATGGTTGTCACATAGTTGTTCCTTTCTCATATACAATTCTGTAATCGGTGCTCGGAAGATCTTGTACTCACGAAATAGATACATGGTGGAAGCTTTTCTTGGGCTAGGCCTCATGGTTTTCCCTCTTTTGAGGTTTTCCATGTAAAAATGAGTTTTCTTGTTCACTCTTTAAATACGTGTGTGTCAATTTCTAAAAGGCGAATACTTTTACTCTACATGGTTTTATAGGTTTGCCGTATGTGAAAGATTCCCATTATATCATCTTGTATGGCGATCAAGTTCCCCCAGAAGATCAAAACCACCATCGAGATATAACATTTCAAGCTTTTAAGGAGCGCAAGCGAAGAATGAAGATTCATCAAACTTCGTTCCTTCAGATTTTGTCAGAAACTGGGGGGCAATTCTTAATCTAAAAAGATTATCCAAATCAATATTACGGATATCTAATTGATTATCAATTGAAGCAAGTCGGTATACTAATGAAAAAGGCCAAGGTTAAAGCAACTTTGGCTACAACCACAACGGATATTTTAATGCGACCTCTTCCATACAGGGTTAACGTCATCAGCAAAGACTCGACAAACCTGGGATAGGTCAAAGGTCCTTGGTGGACTTCCGACCGTGCAGTTAACGTCATCGGGTTCGACAAACAACCTGATAGGTAAAATCTCGTGATTCAATTTGACCTCTTCCATACAGTCAACATCATGGGTAACGACAAACAGCAACCTAGGATAGGTCGAAAGGTCCTTGTGGACTTCGACCTCTTCTATACAGTTAATAATAGCCGACTCGACAAATAACCTAGGATGGGTCAAAAGGTCCTTCGTGGACTTCCTGACCTCTTCCATACAGGTTAACGTCATCGGGTAACACTCTGACAAACAACCTCGGATAGGTCAAAAATTTGTACATACTCCATAAAAGTTAACGTCATCGAGCAAACACTCTGACAAATAACCTATGATAGGTCAAAAGGTCCTTAGTGGACTTCCCACGACCTCTTTCATACAGGTTAACGTCATCAAGCAAAGACTCTGACAAACAACCTAGGATAGGTCAAAAGGTCCTTGGTGGACTTCCCGCGAGCTCTTCCATACAGGTTAACGTCATCGGGTAACACCCTGACAAACAACCTCGGATAGGTCAAAAATCCTCAGTGGATTCAATTTAACCTCTTCCACACAGGTTAACGTCATCGGGTAACACTTTGACAAACAACCTTGGATAGGTCAAAAATCCTCAGCGGATTCAATTCAACCTCTTCCACACAGGATAACGTCATTAGGTAACACTCTGACAAATAGCCTCGAATGGGTCAAAATCCTCAGTGGATTCAATTCAACCTCTTCATTGCGTCATCGTGTTAACATCATTGAGCAAACACTCGACAAACAACCTCGGATAAGTCAAAATTCTCGTATTCCTCCACCGGACCATCCCTGAAATTTTCACTGGTCCAACCTCTATCATCGCAACTTCCGCCGATCGCTCGATCGCCATCGCCGGTTGCTTTATGACCACCCGTCGATCGCAACCCAAGCCGGTCACCTCCATGACTAAAGTCCATCCGCTTGGCATCTTCACGGTCATCACCATTGTTGGTCATTATTACCAGCGCGTCATACTCATACCTGTTCTTCGACCATGTTACTGGGTTCACCGACCACCCCAGCCAACCACCATCAGGCAATTTTCTCCGATCACCACAATGCGATTATCCCAACTACCCGGCATCGCTACCATTGTCGGCCCACCGTATCACAATTTGCTCACCGCTCATCGATTTGATCACTACCGCTGACCATCAGGCAATTTTTTGGTTCAGATAACGTCATGCGGTCATCCCCAGATTCGCGCCAGCATAGTCTACCGTGCTGATTCTTGCATTGCGACAACCCGTCGAGCCAACCCACTGGCATCGCGCCAGCGATTCGGCGGTATCATTGCCGCATCATGGTCATCCCATTGTCGTCGGTCATCGCATTTGCGGATTCTACCATCATTACTCGCGGTTACCATCGGACCCGAAATCGGCTGACCCGTCGCCACCATCGCGGCAATTTTCATTATACATGCGTCATGATTAATCCATTCTGAAGCGCTAATTCACGTCGCCGTTATCTGACAGCCCGGTCGGCCATACTGTGCCGGTCACCGCCATTCAGATCACTTGTAATCTGACCATCGCAGACAATTTTAGGTCACCATGGCGTGCGGTCGCCGTCTCGGCGTAATTGCCATCGTGACCATCGCCGATTCATTGCCTCCCGTCACCAGCCAACCACTATGCGGTCATTCTGCATTACCGTCGGCCTCCGCTCACCATCGGCAATCTTCACTCGGCCGCGGTCGGCATGAATCATCTCCTTCATTTGCCGACAATCGTCTATGTCATGGCCGGACATCGCCCGTCATTTACCGGACCATCAGCGCTTTCTCGCCGATCGGCGTCATTATCACCGGTTCGTTGAGACACCCGTCGGTAGCCAACCATCTGGCCTGCGATTACGCTGGCATTAAAATCTCGCACCACCATCGTCGGCGGTTATCCACCGACCATTCAGGTCGCGCATCATCGGATTTTGTCAACCTAGTCTCCGGTTATCGTCTCGATCACCTCGAGCTCGGTCAGAGTTAGTTGACCTCTTTCGAGGAAAACTAGAGCCTGCGTATGAACTACAGTCTTGATGCCTCTCGATGGTCGGTCCGACGAGGTTGGTTAACACCTCTTTCGAGGGAAAACTGGAGCATTATCATATGAACTAAGGGTCTTGATAGCCTCCGAACCTGGTCGGTCTGACGAGGTCAGTTAACACCTCTTTCAAGGGAAAAGCGGAGCCACTATGAACGGTGTTGATCTCGATCATTCGGTCCGATGAGGTTAGTTAACACCTCTTTCGAGAGAAAATTAGAGCCTTGTTGTATGAACTACTAGTCTTGATCACCTCCAATCCGGTCAAGCGAGGTTAACACCTCTTTGAGGCGCGCTTGCATATGACTACGGGTCTTCATAGATCTCAACCCGGTCAGGCGAGTTGTTAACACCTCTTTGGGAAAATTGGAGCCTAGTGAACTAAGGGTCTTGATGCCTCGATCCGGTGGTCCGATGAGGTTAGTTAACACCTCTTTCGAGGAAAACCTGGAGCCTTGTCATATGAACTACGGGTCTTGATCGCCTCCGAACGACCTTCTCTCAAGAAGAGAAGGTGCCTTCTTAGCCCTAGGGGTTTTATAGACCCTATAGGGACAAAAGGTAAAATCAAAAGAAAGCTCAATATCAAAAGTGCAAAACCGCTCAAACCGTAAAACAAGCGAAAATGGTCAAACGACAAAATCTCTTGGGCTCACTCGATCCCAGCGTGCTGCGGTAGCGTGGCACCAGCGTGGTGGCCCCACTCCCACCTCGCTTGGCTTCTGACCCGCTGCACTTCTGACCGCTGGCCATTCCGTGACCCGGTTCTTGCGACAGCCCATGCTCCAGCGTGGTCGTCGACCCGGAGCTTCCGCGCTCGACCAGCTCCTGACAACCGTTCGATGGTTTTGCATTGCCCTCGACCAACGATCCCCGCTTTAAGCGCATGTAGCAGAGGAACAGAGCTACATGGTATGGCGATTCTTACATGCTCTCCACGCCTAGAGAAAATGTCTCCGTAACCTCGAAATTTTATGTTTGCACATACCTACACATATTTGCAGCTGTGCATCTGCTTCCGTAGTCATAATCTTATGCTTACATGAAGATCTGTTCTCTCAAAATATGTGGTTAATGGACTGTTAGTTGAAGAATTTACTATTTTGAAGTACTTGCATATCTTTTGATGATTGAGATAATATCATCTAAAAATAGGAGAAAGATATGATCTTGAAAATTCCTCTAGTAGAAGCCGCGAATCTTGATCACGAAAACACATGTCGATCGAAATTGGCGGTGGTCAAGCACTTAAAATATCATTAGAAACTTTGGGACATCAGTTAAATTCCGAAAAAGCTCTCCAATATAGAATGTTTATAGTCAAATCGAGTGTCTCGACGAGCCGGTTCCAACAAGCCAAAGATCTTACAATTCGATTTCATTTGAGCATTCAAATACACAAAATACATCATATGATCAAGGGAATCATCATGAGCCATCCGATGGAGAGGAGGAGGTTGGATTTTGCATGTATTCTGACGCCACTCCCAATCTATAAATAACCCCATTCCTCATATGAGGGCCCAAAAAGAGAGAGAGAGAGCTCTAAAGATCCTCAAGCACAATAATGTCCACTCGGCGGTGTCGACTTGCCGCCCGCCACCGCGTTGATCGCAGGTCACATCTCGTGGTCTCCATGCGGACCATGATTGTTCCACGTGTTTGTGATTGTTTCCGCATTTACGCGTAATTATTCCCGCATTTCCACGGTGATTGCTCCACATTCACCATCATCTGCTACTAGCATACAACGATCGTTGTCACATAGTTGTTCCTTTCTCATATACAATTAGTAATCCGTGTCGAAGATCTTGTACTCAAACGGATACATAGTGGAAGCATTTTTTCTTGGGCTAGGCCTGGTTTTCCCTCTTTTCAGGTTTTCACGTAAAATTATGGAGTTTCCTTGTTCACTCTTTAAATACCTGTGTGTGTGCTGGATCACAACGAAGCTAAGGCGAATACTTTTATTCTACGTTAATTGGTTTTCTAGCACGCAACAAGAATGAACCAAAGTTAGCATTTGTTGAAAAGATAACATGCCATGCTTTTATGTAAAGAAATTTTTTTTATTCACACATAAAAAATTACTAATTAATTCACACCAATATATTATAGTTTTATTTATTAATGTGGTCTTTATATCCACAATTGTACATTTTTTTTTGTTTCTACATAATAAGCTATAAAAACCAAACAAAAAGTTTGGTTTTTTTCTGCAGTAAGAAGAATTGAGGAAGCCTCGAGTTAGGGGAATGATCAATTAGTGTTTTACATCATCTTCTTCACTATAACTATCTTCCATTCTTATTATCTTACAAACAAAAATTAATATTCAGGTGAAAATTAGAGTTTTCATGTTCAATGATGCTCCATCTCTTTAAAATTTGCAGCTTTAAAATTATTGTTGCTTATTTTAACATGGCTCACTTTTAGACTTGGGTCAGTGAGCTTATCAATTGGGCTAGAGAAAATATACTAATTTGAGTTTGGGCACATCTATGATAGATGTATCTACCATTGGCCTCGCATGTAGGTTGAATGTACCTTATTATATTACTTATGTATTAATATTAAGTCAATACCTAACACGGAAAAAGCAAATCTTCACTTTTATTTATTTATTTTGATAGCTGGCTACTTAGATATCTTGCACAAATTCACCCTCTAAACACAACTTCTCATGATGAAATTTTAAAAGGAGAATCATTAGATCAACTATTGGCTTGGCAGTCGAGTAGCTCATATCAAACCTAATTGAACTTGAGATTGAATCTCAAACTAAGACTATATTGAAATAGTTCTTTTTATATTTATTATATTTGAATTAATGTATGTGTTGTTAGAACTTTAAGAAAATAAATTAGCAATTAAGAAATAAATTTAACACAACTAAGAAAATAAAAATAAAAGTAATTAGATTGAAATAGCCTGGGAGGAAGGTGTGTTGATGATACTATCCTTAGAGTAGATCAAGCCTTGGGTGCACCAATTTGTGGTTCTCTTTTTTGCTCGTGAGATATAACACATACCCTTATCTTGATCGTGTGTGCACCATGATTGATTGGCAAAACTTTAAACTAAATGCGTGTCTCTTGTTGCCCAAAAATGAAATGATGATAATGACAAGAAAATATATAAATAGAGAAAGGAAGGGAGAATATTCAAATTTTCTCATGTCATTCAAGCTCACATTATCATCTATTTATAGTTGAAAGATGGGAGCCAAATATAAAATCACATAATAATGATTTATAGCCATTAAAGTTATAAATTAATTTATTCGTATTCATTTAATTTATGTTATAAGTTATATAATTAATATTTTTATTATAATACCATTTTAATAATAATGTTAAGAATAACATTATATAGTGTAACATTATTATAATGGTTATTTTTTCCTTAACAATTTCCTCTCCAATAAAAAAATATTTATAAATAAACTTGAGGTGAATAAAATAAGATATCAATAATCAAAATTTTTATTTTGGATAGCTTTTATCATGCATTCGATGAAAGTACCTTCCGGGTTTGAACTTTCACTTAGTATAACCAAAATCTAACTATAATAACTACCATAATAATCGAAGTTTTGAACTAAGTTTATAATTATTATATCATTTGGTATACACATGATATGAGACATGCTATAAGTTCTACTCAAGGGTGTGCTTTAAAGGCCATGTGCTTTCATATCAATTCATAAGTATTTTTAGGTTCTTAATAAGATCTCATTCAATTATGCAACACTCTATAGGTGAGATCTCAAGATACACAATTATAATATCTCACAAATTTTTGCCTTTGATCTCATTAAGAGCTATAGCTCAAGCTTATTTTCATTACAGTTTAGCATAAATATATAAAGGATGATATTTATAATATTTAGAATTATGCTTTCACCAGTGATTCGATCAGCTTCATTTTTATCACATTGAACCTTCTATCATAGTGTTTCTAATATGAAGGTTGGGTTTCCACTACTATGATTATTTTAACCCCATCCTTTCTAATGATCTCAATATAAAAGCTTTTGCAAGCCCTTTTGCCAATGGATCATAGTATTTTTCTTAGAGCAAATAAAATGGTAAGTGACACCACCTCTTTTACTAATTTAAAAACTTTATTTTCTTGACCCTTTACTATAAAACCTTCAGGTTGATCCTTATAAATTTCATTCATCTAAATCACCACTTTTTTTGTGTATTTTTGGCTTCTCATCTTGCTTTATATTTATCTATAGATCCATGTGATTAAATTTTTTTTTTAATATCCATTTTCAATAGTTTACAACATGGAGTAAATCATAAAATATCTAAGTCTTATTTGATATGATAGAATCTATTTCATTATTAATAGCTTCTTTCTAAAATGGTGCATCTAGAATTCATAGCTTGATCAAAGTAGTAGGATCATTTTCTAAAATAAATATTTTGGTTAAAGAGAATAAAATTATCACTTAAAATTTTCTCTTTTCTAATTCTTTACTTTTTCTAATATTTTTTCATTTTTTAGTTAAAATAGTATCATCATTATTTATTATAGAATTTTCTATTTAAGATTTTTTTTATTAATAGATTTTGTAATCTTATTTTTCATAAATATATCTTCAAAAAATATAGCTTCTCAAGATTCCATAATTGTATAAATAGAATATCACTAATAGTAAAATTTGATAAGAAATCTATAAGTAGGACTATTAAGAGAATATCCAATGAATACACCATATATAGTTTTAGATCCTAATTTTCTATTTTTATATTCTCGAACAAATATTTTAGCTAAATAACCCCAACTTTTAAATACTTCAAATTGGGTTTTCTATTTTTCAAAATTCATATGTATTATTAGAATCTTTATAAGGAATTATTTAAAATAAAACAAGTTATTGTTGACCTCACTTTTGGGTGATTCATTCTTCCATCATGTCTAGGAATCTTAAAACAGAACTTACATGTGACACTTATAGTGGCTAAGTGAACACATAACCTAAACCTAGAGACTTTAGAAGGGTTTTCCATAGATTAGGCTAAGCAACACTAAGGATACACCATATCTATGGCTCATGACTTGCGAAATCATCTAAGTCCAAATAAAATCATATTAAATCAAGATTAAACCAAATTGAATCAAACTAAAAGTATAAAATCAATGCATAAACATAAATAAACTCAAAAATAAATTCAAATGAGGTTCAAAGTGGTAAATAGGTCATTTGACCTAGAGTTGACCCATGGGCCCCATTAAGTTAAAAGTCAACAAACAAAAAATTGTACAAATTAAATCACTCTGAAAGATCAAAATCATTAAATGAATATGTTTAAACATAAAACTAAACAAATCTAAATCAAATGAGATCTCAAATGGGTTAATTAGATCATTTAACCCATTAAGCTCAATTTGGATTAAAATTGATTCAAATCAAAAGTAACATCAAGTCAAATAAAATAATCACTCTAAATCACATAACCACTTATCAAACATGATTAGAACTTAAACACATCTTGGTTGAGCCAAACAAAACATTTAACTCAATTGAACCCGATTTATTTGAACTCAAAATGGGTCAAATCCAAATCCAAGCCAAATTAATCCTAGTTAAATAAATTAATCAAATAAAACTATCATAAATGATCAATTAAACATAATTAAAGTAAATACAAGTCTAATGAGTCAAATCAGGTTACTTGAACCCAACCAAACTCATTTGGGTCAACATGAGTTGACCCAATCCTAAATTAATCCCAAATTGAATAAAACACTTAAAGTATCATGTAAAAAGTTAAAATCAAACCTATGTATTAGAAACCAAAGAGAGAGAGAGAGAGAGAGAGAGAGAGAGAGAGAAAAGGAAAACACACAATCTTGCAAAATTCCCTTAATCAATCCTCCCACCTCTTGCACTTAATGGAAATGCCACAGAAAAGAAAGGAGAGCAATCCAACTAATCAACCATCACCTCCCAATCAATTCCCATCACCATTAATGGTGATTTTAAGCCACCATTAAACACATAGGAAAAGATGCACTAAAGTGATTGAATTCTACCATTATTCACACTCCAAGATCTCTCTTAAGCAACCATAAATCATTTTCCCACTTCTTTTGAGCTAAAAACACCAAAACACTGGATTAGAAGGAACATATTGATGAATACAACATTCCAAGGAGACAAGAGGTTGCATTCATTCCAAAGCTTCCTCTTGCATTAAGGAGCATGCTCGGATTAACACCACTGCTGAAAACTATCTCCAGCGAGGTAATTTCATTTAACTTTAGTCGGTCATAGGATCTCTTATTTGTGATGATTCTTGCATGATTTTAATAATTTCCCCTTAAAATCACTTGCATTCTTCATTTTATACAATATTAATGTGAAATAGAAGTTTTGGGAATCAGAAATTGACCACAATCAACCATTCCGTCTATTTTGGATTTTTTTGTTTTCATAATTTTCGTCAGACATTGAGCCCTTTTCATTAGGCGGGAGGCTCCATCAATCTTCCATTCAAAACCTTGTGATTTAGTGCTAGATCCCATTTAAGCCTTGATCACCGTATTTGATTTGGGTCCGATCATGATGGGATGTGATCAAATCCGCCATCCCGATTTCTCCATTTTCCACGAACGATCATATCACCAGCGGCATAGCGTACCATCTTGGATATCGGCGCAATCCACTACCTGGAACATGTGCTATCCATGCATTGTCGATTAAGTAAGAAATTAAGGATTTTTTGATTTTAAAATTAATTAAATCACGGAACTTCAAAATTTTAAAAAAAAATAAAATACTTAACAAATTTCAATAAGCATTGGATTCATATTTCTGAGAGGAATCCAAAAAATCCAAAATTCTCAAATTTCACTAAATATTATGAGCTTAGTTTGAGTTTTAGTGAAAATAAATTTTATTAATTACTCTAAAAATATAAATCAAATTGAGTTAGAACTTTCACGGATTAATGTTGAGCTTAAAATATAATATCATAAAAATTTCAAAATGAATCATCGGTGGGAGATATTGAATTTTGAAACTCAAATAGTCATTTTAAAAATAAATTAACAAACTTTATAAAAATTATTTAAATCGGCAGAAACTTTGAAAAATCATAACAATTTATTGAAAATCCAAAAATTGCAAATAAATACTCATTTTAAAGGTATTTGAGAGGATGTAATAAAATATTTATAATTAATTTTAAATTATAATTAAAATTAGTAGGGTTTTATAAACTTAATTAATTAATTACTTTTAATTAACTTTGGGATTAATCTCAATCTTTGAGATTGTCTAAGGATGACCTCCGCCTCTTTCTTAGATTTATTGCTTGTTTAATTTAGAAAATTAGTTAATTAATCTAATTACTCATTCAATTAATAATTAATTAATCTTGTGAGCATTAATGAATCAAATAATTAATCCTTTGAGTAACAGTGAATGAGCCCATAGGATAAGATTGAGACCTCATTCTTAATCTATTCCTTCAAGTTCATTTAATTAATCAAGTTAATTATGGCTTAATTAATTAATTGAATTACTTAATCAATGAAAGATCTAAATCATTCAAATCCTTAACTCTTAGGTAGATTCTTAGGTGTTCAATAACTTAAGAGAATTATAAGAAAATTATAACTAACCTACATGTGTGTGAGGGTTATAAGAGTACTTAATTAAACCCTTTAGCTCAACTAACCAATAATTATGAGCCAATTGCATTATGTCCTTTTATTTTCATAGGATCATTATCGATTTTATTTCCAAAGCATGTGCATATCATGTTGGCTCATAATTACTTGGATAATTATGCTAAAGTGGCATAGAAAATGGGTAATTAATGGACTTAACTCATATTACAATCTAATAAACCCATAAAATCAACTTAATTACCTTTTCATTAAACTAAATTTGAACCACAAACATGGCAATGAATTTGGATCAGCAAACGTTTTCTCATTTCATTAAATCAAGTCAAAACATAAAATGAAATATGGTATTAACAAGCTTTGATTTTCTTTAAATGCTTTTATTTAACATGATTGTCCTTAGGAATTAGTTTAATTAAATGATATTATATGCTTATATTTAGTATTTCCTTTTTAATCATGTTAAATATTGTATGTCATTTGAATCATTCATTAATGTCTTTCAAAAATAAATCAAATGAAATTTTCTTTATGTTAAACTTGCATGTGTTGAATTAAATTTATAATATGTGGCCATTATCACTATTAAATCAAAGTTATTTTTAAAATGTATAAATCAACTATAATATTTGGGTGATAATAGTTATAAATATCTATAAGCTTGCATGTGTATAGCTTAGAACATGTGATATGGAGTTCTCTTTCTTTAGTCTATAGTTACATAAAAGAATGTTAACAAATATATAGTCCATTTGAAAAGGATATAACTTTTGTTTGTATTCTTTCCTATGTATTTCTATGTTTAAATTTAGATAGAACTTTAGCTCACATGTATAAATAATTCAATTAAAAGAAATGCAACTTTCGCATAATTTTTCATTCTTGTTGTCATTTGTACATTTATGCCTATTTAAGAATAGTGGGTATATCTAGTCTGGACATTTTGGGGATGCACGACTTTAAGTAGCCCCAAGAAGGTCTTTACCTCACACTTCTAGTTTAACAAATGGCGAAGTATCCACTTAAAACTTGTATACACTTGTATGTGCATTTAGCTAATGAATGAAGATCTCCTTTCAATTGAAAGAAATATAATTGTTCCATATTTTTCCATTCTTGTAGTGATTTGTACATCCATGTGTATTTAAGAATAGCGGGTATATCTAGTCTGACCAGGGACGTGAGTATTGACCTCATTTTTGGATGAGGTTTATATCAATCTAAAATTAGTAATTATGATGTTCTAATTCCAAAATAGAATTTCCTAATTTAGTTCTTAGGACACTATACCTAGTGCCTAAGGAATCCCTTGGGTTTATTCTAACTTAGTTGACTTAGGTGAGACCCACTTAGCTAAAGTCAACTAATCAAAAATTTGAACCTAATTAAAATTCAATTCAAAATTGAATTTGAATCAAAACTCAATCAATCATCAATTAAGATGATTGAATTCAAAATTAAAAGGTTTAAATTAAAATCCAACACTTTGAATTCAACTACTTGGTTTGATTTCAATTTAATCCAAGTCAAATGGATTCAAACCCAATCTCAAATCAATTTGAGATTAATTTGGGCATGTCATGCAATTCAAACTAGGATGATAATGCCATAAATCATAAAACAATAAAAGAAAAAATGGAATTTCAAAATCCAGAAAAATGGGAAGAAGGAAATGCAAATTCCACTCTTCCCATGTCATCCATCTTATGGATGGCTACCTTCTGAAGGCCAACCAAGCAAAAGCCAAGGACAAGCTTCTCCCAAGAAGGAAGAGAAGAAGAAGCAAAAAGAGAAGAGAGGATGACCAAGAGGAAAATCAAGCAAGGAGCCTTCCTCCTCTCATGTGAACATCCCAACATGTTCACAAGGCCAAGTGGAGTTAATCCTTGGCGGCCTTGAAGTCATTTGTGAGTTCCACCTTCAAGGATTTTTTGACCTATGGAGTGGGGAAGGGAAGCCTATTCCCTCCCCATTTTCATTCCAAAAGCTTCACCAAGGTAGGAGATGAAGTTCTTGACCATTCCCCATCCTTCTCATTATCGACACAGCTGGCGAACGGACGAAGGCTGAACGCCCTCCAATGGTGAAATCTAAGAGAATGGATTTTACCCCAAATTGAAGTTACCAACATTCTAGGGGTTGAATCGCTCAATGAAACACCATCACCCCCCTCGTGGAAGAGAGAATGACCAATGTCACCTCAGACCGAACCCATATTGGTTTAGGGAGTAATTAGAGGAGACAACTCATTTCCTTTGGCTGCTTGCATCATTAAGCTAATGGAATTATTTTGTCACTAGAGATTGCCGAATTGGAGGTTCTCCATTACACTCTCATTTTTCCATTAAACCTTTTCATCATTTTTGAAGGATACTTGATCCTAAGTGTGATCAAGCAGCTTAGATTGGTAGGATTTTCTTCCACAATCATTTTGCAATTGAAATCTTGTGATTTCATTGCTTGGATTTCCAGAAATAAAGCAAAAACCATGAACATCTTTTAATTTATGCAGCCCGAGTAAGAGACGCAATCTCCGCCGTCCATTCCTTTTGAAAGGAATAGATGGCTCAGATCTAGGTGGACCGCTCAATTTAAATCCCTTAGGACCTGCAGATTGATTGGATCGGATAGTCCTACACTAAACCACATCCCACTGCCATTTTGTAGGATCCATGTCGATCCCGCATGGACCAACCAACGTGCAAAACGTGACAAAGTCTTCCACGTCAATGCTGACTGGTTTAAAGAGGAAATTCATGATTTCTGAATTTAAAAAATTTCTAAAATTACTTAGAACTTCTAAAAATCATAGAAAAATAAATATAAATAAAAAAATTTCGAATGAAGGTTCTCTGGATTCATCTTGATGAGAGAAATCTACAAAAATTAGAATCCCCAAATTATTTTGGGTATTGTAGCCATAATTTGGGTTTAATTGAAAATATTAAATCCTAATTACTCTTAAATCACAAATTCAATTGATTTGAAACTTTGCGAAAATGAAATTAGGGTTAATACACATATTTTTTAAATTTTTCATAATTTATTTCACTGTATTTTATGGGAAATAAAAATTTAAACCTTAACCTTTAATTTTAATTAAATAAATTAATTTAAAATGAAATAATTAATAAAAATGAATTAGAAAACTTTAAATTAACCTAATGAACCCTAATGAACATTAAAACCTTAAGGGAACTCAATTAAAGTTAATATCACAATTTAACTTATTTAAGCAATTAATTGAATTAATTAATTCAAATAATTAACTAGAATTTAATTAAATCATAATAAATCAACCAAATGTCCAAAAATTATGAATGAACCCTCATTGCAAACATATTTCAGAGAGGAATCAATGAAAAATAAAACCTCTAAATAAATTTCATTAAATTAGGCATAATTTAAGTTTTAATAAAATAATTATAACTTTAATTACACCAATTATGAATCTAATCAAGATAAAACTTTGGAAACATGAAATTGGCATGTAACCCCACTTGAGAAATTTTTGAAACCCAATTGATCTTTGGAGTTAGTTTTGAATTTCCAAATTCTAGATCAATATTAAATCCATAATAAATAAGAAAATCCATTAATTCATTAAATCATGAAATAAATTGAACTAATCTTAATCAAACATAAAAAATAAGGTAATTCTCCAACATCCTAAGTCAAAGGATTAATCAATTTCAAACTTAAGGACTAATGAAATTAAACCTTAATTAATGAATAATTAATGAAATCAAATATTAAAACTTAAATCACCAACTCTTAATGAATCCTTACATCTCCAATGAATCAAATCAAATGAACTAATTCAAACAGAACCAAATAAATTAAATTAAATCAAATAATCCAATTCAAATAAAATAAAATGAAATAAGTTAAACCAAGCTAAATTGAAAACTAAACCAAGAATGAAAATCAAATTCAATTTCCAAAGAAAAGAAATGAAATATCAATTCAAATCCAAATTCAAACAAACTAAATGAAATCAAAAGGATTAATTAAGATACTTAAGGATCTTAGTTAGACCTTTAGAATGAATCTTCATGTTAGGATGATGATTTCATTCTATTAGAAATTAGGATGTTGAATAAAGTGAGTTCCATCCAAAAAAAGAATCCATTCTACTCTTCATTCTTGAAAATCTAAACATCACTTTATCCAAATAAAGTGAAAATAAAATGAAACTAAATCACTAAATCATTTGAATTGAAACCACTCAAAGGTAAAATTCAAACAAACTCAAATCCCAAATTGAAACTTGAACTAAAAGAGGCTTAGTAAAGACCTACCACACCTATCTTCACACATTAGATCATTTAGTCGGACTTTAGATTTAGGTTAGATCATTAGTGATTCTTTTATAGTTCTCAATATGTTGTGATATGTGTGCTTCACATATCTGCTTAGACTTTGAAAATTATTTTTATTTGATGGTAGGCGTTCTTTCTAGAATTAACTCTATTTTAGGACGTGTTAAAGAGATTGCTATCATAAATAAATAAATAAAAATTATAAAATTATTGTTTGCTTGTAGATGTTGAAAAATCCCTTAACATAATCTATAAGATGTGGGCAACAACTAATGCTAAGCCTGTATGTCTGTAAAATATAACTATTGTGTGATATTTATATTTCCTAACATATGTTTTGCAGGACTTAAGATTTCTTTTTGAATTTTAAAATGTAAATTTGAACTTAAAATTAGGTTAGGATCTATGGGGTCTAGGATTAGCAGGAGCTAACCTTACCAAGAGATGGTGTAGTGGTCCACTATGGAGCCTGATGGATGTCCTTGAAGAAGGAGATGATGCTAGAAAGAAGACCCATGGATCTAGACTTGTAGTTCTAGGCCTATTTAAAATCGACGCCCTTTTTTTTCTTAGGTGTCTGTGCACCACATTGACAAATTTCTATAAATTTGGTTGATTTATTTTGGGTGCACAATAGAATCAACATACTTTTATAGGTTTCTTTCTGTGTTGTGTTTTCTTGTGAATGAAAACCTAGACGACATAGGAAAAACCAAATTGTCTACCCAACTTAAATCTACACAACTAAAATAAAAATAAATACAACTTCAAACTTCATATAAGTAAAGCCTTAGGCACAACATAAAATTAATTAGAAACCATCATGTTTGAAATCATGAAATCATATTGTTTTCATTCTTTAAATTAGGCAACTTCACCCATTGCACATCAGGGGCATTTGTCTTGAGGATGACCACCTTCTTGGAAGCTATCTTATATTGATTTGGCCTATAACCATTTCTAATTGCATGACATTAGGCATAAATGCATACCCATGGACTAAAAAAAAATCTTGAGTAAAATTTATAAAAATGAAAAATATGCATTAGTTAGATGCATCTTCATACCCTACATGATTCTATTAGGGGTGAGTCTAGGTTCATAGATTCTTTTTCTAAGAATGCAATAGCTTAGCCATCTTGCATTCATGAGACATAGCTTCATGAATTTAAAATGCTTAGGTGGTGTTAGCTGGAAGCCCTCTCCAGGCAGGTTATAAGTCCAAAAGAGTCAGGGATAGGTTAATTCCCTCAAGTGAGAGGAATGACTAATAATTCCCAAAATAAAAATAGGTCGAGCATCTAATATGTGCTAGAAGCACATGTAGACTAGGTTGAAGCATCTTCTTCAATAAGTCTTCTTTTAGGCATTTTTGCAGTCTTGTGTTGCTTGAATCTAAGTCCTAGATTTTTAAGAAAATGTCAACTTAAAATCTAAATTAAATTCCAAATTTAAAGCCCAATTATAGGATAGTTGAAATGTCTACTGGTCATCCCAATATCAATAAGCATTTCCTACTTCATCCCAATCAGCTTCCAAAATAACTCTCTATAATTTGGACCATTCTCAATTGAAATTCTAAAAATCAATCCTTTGAAAACCACCTTAGAAATCTTTAGAAATAATAACTTATTTCTTTAATGGAGAGTATTCTTAGGAAGAGACCCTTCTTAAGATGTAATTAACTATAGGGGCTTGCCTCTATAGGGAACCATGAACCCAATTTAAAATAAACCTTGTCCCATGTAGTTAAGGAAAAATCTCTCATACAAAAGACCCATTAGCCTTGAGTATTTTATTGAAATGATCAAATCCATTATAGGAAAATATATTTATCTTTTGAGATAATATATTATTACTTACATATTTGATCATCTAAATAAGAAAATTCTTAAACTCTATGTGGTGTCCTGAATTTTCTCCATACTGAGGCTTTAAGTAGCCCCAAGGAGGTCCTTACCTCTCTCCCCTGGTTAACAATGGCAAGAACTTGCTTAAAACTTTTATACACTTGTTTGTACATTTAGCTAATGAGAGAAAATTCCAATTTCTACAAAATACATATATGCATCCTTCATTTAAAGTGTGCTAAAAGAAATATGTTGCATGCATAGTTATACCTAGAATTAAGTCATATGCATGCTACATGTGATGGGAAGGAGTAACTTGATGTATGCCATATGATAGTAATTCAATTAAGTTAATTTTAAAAAGCTTTTCATATTGTATGGAATTCTTTAAAGTGAACCTGAATTTAAGATTAATTTTTAAAATGTGTAATAAACTATGCACTAAAGAGAGAATTAAGTCAAATTAAGATACTTTAGGAATCGCTTAAGGTAAGGATAAAAAAGAGAAATCTTCTTTTCTTCTCTTTATAACACTTAGTTGCTAAGTGTAGGATCATATGAAATAAATCAAATCATTAACTAAAATTTGCAAATCAATTAAACAACTTAAAGTGAAACCACCCCTTATATAAAAGTTAAATCTTTCCACACTTAGAAAATTACAACTCTAAAGCCTAGTAAGGACATACCACCCAAGCCTTAAGACACACACATTAGATTAAGTCACTACTTCTAGCCTTATATTAGAGTTGTGCATGGTTTGATGTATATTTTATTTTGTGATGTAATATTTTAGACTTGATGTTAGGGTGTTTGTTTCGTAGACTGGATGTTAGGTCTCATATTTTTCTGTGGGGGATTGTGCTTAAAGGGGCCACTATAAAAATAAATATAAATGTTTGCTTGTTGGTTGCTTAAGCCCTTTAAGCATAATCCAAGTTAGGACATGTGGGATTGGTTACCCATGTGTGGGGTGCTAAGTCCAACTTATAAATATAATTGTTTAGGTTGTATGTATGTTTAGCTAAACTCTATTTTGTAGGTATAATTAGATTCACTTTTTCTATCTTAATATAATTTTGCATTAGGAATTAGGATTAGTGGGGTTTAGGATGAGCATTGGCTAGAAGCCTTTGTCATGGGGTGCTATGTGGTGTCTTGAAGCCTACCAAATCAAAAGGAGAAAAAGCATGAAGAAATGAAAGAGACATGAAGAATGAAGACTTGAAGACCCCCCTAGCATTTATTATTTGTAATTGTAATTATTCTTTTATTATTCTGCCAGTCCAATAAAATAGTGTTGATTGTGGGATGTTTGTGTGTAAATACATGAAGATAGTGATTAGTAAACCTCTAGTGGACTGAGTTGAGGACTAAGATTGACCAAAGAAAATGAATTACTTTAGAGCTGAGTTTGTTTATGCTTTTTTTAAATATGAAATAACTGAGTTGTAAAATATTGGGTGCAACAAGCTTGTTGTGCATATGAATAAAGTGTTTGGAAGTCTAAATGTAGATCATCTTTGTATTTATTTATGTTTAGGGTGCTATTGTAAGCTATTTCTACATGATATTTATCTATGTTGTACATGTTATTGTAAGTTGTTTGGAGTTATTTTTTAATAATTTGGTGCAATTTCTTCATTTTCTCAAAATTTTCAATTATGGGGCTTGCCATATGTTTAATACATTTCATTGTAAGCTGTTTGGAGTTTAGTCCTTAAGAATTTGGTGGTTTATGGAGTTGGTTTATGGGGAATTTAAGGCATTCTACACTATTGTTCAATTATATGTTTAGTAGATGCTATTTTAAGCTGTTTAGAGGCTTATGATGGGTTTTTGGAGCTGTTTTTAATGTGTACTCTCTATACTCTCATGAGGGTACATCCTATTTTTTTAAATTTTTTTAACTAATAGTTTTTCAATTATATGTTTAGTATATGCTATTCTAAGCTATTTGGAGGCTTTTGGGTGAGTTTTTTGAGCTATTTTTAATGTGTACTCTCTATACTCTCATAAGGGTACACCGCACTTTTTAAATTCTTTCAACTATTCTACCCTATTTTTCAATTATATTTTAGTAGATGCTATTCTAAGCTATTTGGAGACTTCTAGTAAGTTTTTGGATCAGTTTTAAATGTGTACTCTACATACTCTCATGAGGGTACACCCCATTTTTTTAAATTGTTTCAGCTAATCTATACTATTTTTCAATTATATGTTTAGTAGATGCTATTCTAAGCTGTTTAGAGGCTTGTGGGTGAATTTTTGGAGCATTTTTCAATATGTACTCTCAGTACTCTCATGAGGGTACACTCTATTTTTTCAAATTTTTTCGCTAACAGTTTTTCAATTATATGTTTAGTATATGCTATTCTAAGCTATTTGGAGGCTTCTGAGTGGGTTTTGGAACTATTTTCAATGTGTACTATCAATACTCTCATGAGGGTACACCCCATTTTTTTTAAAATTTAGCTAATATACATTATTTTTTAATTATATATTTGGTATATGCTATTTTAAGCTATTTGTAGGCTTTTGGGTGGGTATTTGGATCAATTTTTAATGTGTACTCTCTGTATTCTCATGAGTGTACACCCTACTTTTTCAAATTCTTTTAGTTATTCTACCCTGTTTTTAATTATATGTTTAGTAGATGCTATTCTAAGCTATTTGGAGACTTTCGGGTGAGTTTTTGGATCAGTGTTTAATGTGCACTCTATATACTCCCATGAGGGTATACCCATTTTTTCAAAAAATTCAGCTATTTTATACTGTTTTTCAATTTTATATTTAGTAGATGCTATTCTAAGATTTTTTAAGGCTTCTGGGTGGGTTGTTGGAATAGTTTTCAGTATGTACTCTCTGTACTCTCATGAGGGTACACCCCATTTTTTTCAAAAATTTCAGCTATTCTATACTATTTTTCAATTATATATTTAGTAGATGCTATTCTAAGCTATCTGAAGGCTTTTTGGTGATTTTTAGAGCTATTTTTAATGTGTACTCTCTGTACTCTCATGAGGGTACATCCCATTTTTTTAAAATTTTTTTAGCTAATCTATACTTTTTTCAATTATATTTTTAATAGATGATATTCTAAGCTGTTTGGAGGTTTTTGGATGGGTTTTTGGAGCTATGTGTACTCTCTTTACTCTCATGAGGGTACACTCCATTTTTTAAATTAAACCACTATGGGGTTCGGTATATGTTTAGCACATGTTATTCTAAGTTGTTTGGAGGAATTTGGCAATTGTTTGTAGCTCTTTTTCATGTGTACATAGTTAAATTTTTTTTAAAAAAGGTGTATACTCATGAGTATACAGAGAGTACACATGGAAAACACCTCCCTAAACCCCCAAATTCTCTAGGACTAAACTCCAAACAACTTACGATAGCATGTACAAAATATATGCAAGCCCCATAGTTAAAAAAATTTTTAAAAATGGGATGTACTCTCATGAGAGTACAAACTGTACACATGAAAAATAGCTCCAAAAACCCCCAAAACACTTTAGGTAACATCCCCAAACTGCTCCAAAAAAACCACCAAATTCCCCATTTGAAAATTTATAGAAAAAGGAGCACATCAAAATAACTCCAAAGAAATAACCAAATTCCCCAAGAAATTACCCCACACTCTGTACACCCTAGAGGCATTTTCAATACATTTTAGTGTAATAACTTAGACTCTATTGACAGGAATTTTTAGTGATTTAAAATATAAAATATTAACAGTATATTAAAAACATAAGCAGCATAAGTTGAAGTATAAAGTTTACCTTTAAAGTACAATATAGTATCTACTGATTGGCACACTTTCAATCAAATTGACATTAAAGTATATATATTCAAAGAACACATGATAATTAAGTAATATCACACACTATAATGTTTCCCTATAATGATATCCATCATCAAGTTGGTGTATCTTTTAGCAGACTAACTGATTGTTTAGCTTGAGTTAAATTCCTAAGATAGAAGAACATTGTATTAGTTGCCAATATGTAATAGTAGGAATGAAGTGTTATACGCATACCTTTGAAAAGAACTCTTGAATAATAGAAAAAGGTATTGCAATGGGTGACCTTTATGTTCTCCACCTCTCGTAGGTTGTTCTTTCTTTTCTGTAACATTAAATACATAATGGTTTAAAGTTTAATAGAAATATTTGAAGACTATAAATTTAGAGACAGGTAGAAAATTACTCTTGACTTTCTTGTTTCTCTCCCAATATCCTTTCAACCTTGCATTAGAAACACCCTTTGGCCATTTCTTAACTAGATCCTTTACTAAGTCAGTTCCTTTATCTATTATAGTAGACTTATTCTTCTTAGCTATTTTGTCAGTTAGAGGTGAATTCCCATATAATATAGAATCAACATTATCAGATAGTTTCTTTAAGGAATATAACATATACTCCTCAGTTTTCTTATTACCTTGTGCCCTGGAGCTTATTTGATATGCATATCGACTGATGTGATTATGAAAAATAATGACAATTTCATTTCCATCATTACCTTGCACATCTTTTAAGTTCCTATAAGCACTGTCAAAGTAGATATCCCTCTTTTCGGTTGACCATGAGAAGAATACTTCTCCAATGCACAATATCTTCTTGACTCAGAACTCGGATGTAGTGGGCACAAAGCACCCCCATCATTTCAAATTTTTTATAACTACAAGTTATATTTAGTCATCTCTTGTCAAAATAGATAATCCATATTTTGGAAGAACTCGTATTCTCTAAGTTTCACACCAAATACTCTGTGGGATTATCATCTGAAAAAAATTGAAAAAATGGGGTGTACCCTCATGAGAGTCTGAGTACACATTGAAAATAGCTCAAAACTCTCAAATTCTTGAGAAAAATACATCTTACAATAGAATGTACTAAACATATGACAAACCCCACAGTTGAATTTTTTTTTAAAAATGAGGTGTACCCTCATGAGAGTACAGAGAGTACATAAAAAAATAACTCCAAAAATCTCCCAAATTCTTCAAGAAACATCTCCAAAGAGCTTACAATAAAATGTATTAAACATATAACAAGCTCCATAGTTGAAAAATTTTGAAAAAATTGGGTGTACCCTAGTACAAAACACATAAAAATAGCTTCAAAATCCTCCAAATTCTTCAAAAATATATCCAAACAAATTACAATAAAATGTACTAAACATATGATAAGCTCACGGTTGAAAAAAATTGAAAAAAAAAATGGTGTACCCTCATGAAAGTACATGAGTACACATAAAAAAGCTCAAAATCTCTAAATTCTTTATGAAACATCTCCAAACAGCTTAGAATAGAATGTACTAAATATTTGACAAGCCCCATAGTTGAAAAAAATTGAAAAATTGGGTGTACACTCATAAGAGTACATAGAGTATACATGAAAAACAGCTCTAAAAATCTCCAAATTCCCTAGGACAAAACTTCAAATAGTTTACAATAGAATGTACAAAATATATGACAAGCCCCATAGTTAAAAAAAATTAAAAAATGGATGTACACTCATGAGTGTACAAAATGTACACATGGAAAATAGTTTCAAAAATTCCCAAGGTCCTCTTGCAAAGAACTCCAAACAGACAGAAAATAATTTCAAAGAATATGAGTGACTATTTCAAACAAAATTGTATATATAAAATGGTAGAGAAAATTTACCTATGCATTTATATTTAAGACATCATCCTCTAAATTGGTCGCAATATCAAGGCTACAACTTTCAAATTCGTTCTCCATCTTCGCAGTTCTTGAAAATTGAAATGAGATTTTTTTATTTATCTTTACTAAGCTCACTTCGTTTGAAAAAAAATTATATTATGCCCTAAATCTATTTATATATTGTTTTTAAATTTCTCCCGCGCATTCAAATGATGTTTCTCCCGCTATTTTAATGTGTCGGGCCGGTCCGGTCCGAATAATGTTAAAGGCATCGTTATCGAGATGTTTAGTAAAAAAAAATCATATTTTACTAGTCGACACGTGTTGAGATATGGTTGATGTTCGAACGTAAAGCTACATTATTGCAAATGATAAGCTTTTTAAATAAAATGAAAGTTGCTTTTCTTTATATTTACTTGCAAGGGCATTAATAATATTAAAGGGTATATTATAATGTGTTTTGATACGAATCATTGATTGATAAATTTGATGCAAAGATGTATCACACAAAATGAAAAAAATGTCTAATCATAATATTTAGATAAAAGGGATTTTTTTTTAATTTATACGTTTTCATAGATATTTATTATTTAATCTTTTTATGTTTTTATTTATTTTTATTTTAAAATATAAATTTAAATTTTAATTGATTTTAATTATTATTTTTTTGTCATGGGGGAGGACATGGGTGAGCTACCAATGTGTATGATATATGGGATTTGTGTTAGGAATGTAGGGGAGGCGTTTGTGCTGGGTCATTGAGCAAGCAGAGCAACGGGAGCGAGGGTGAGAAAGATGTGACCAGGGAAGCGGCGAGAGGCGGAGATACGTAGATGCAGAGACTAGTCGGCAAAGCAATGTACTTGCGTTAATAAGCGGGACTGCCGTAGCGCAAAGCAAGGGATACCATCAAAGCATGCGCACGGGCCAACTATCGCAAGCAACGGAAGTCGAGGATGTGCGGCTATGTGGATGGTCGTAGCGTAAATAACCATAATGGCGAAATGGATGTCGAAGGTTGGTCTGCTGGCAAAGTTGGGCGTAGGGTAGGATGCTAAGTTATCGGGTAACCTCTAATAATATACATGTGTTGAAGGGGGATGGGAGAGAGAGAGAGAGAGAGATGAAATTCCATTCCGCCAATAAATGCATGTGTATATATATTGATGAAAAGGTTGTAATTTTAAATTCCATTTGGTGGCTAATTTTTTACGGATAATAATGGCATAAGACTTATCTTGGGGACAGAAGGGTTGGAATCACTATACAAATGAATTTGTTTATAATCTTTGATGCTGTTCTAAATAGATGAATTGAGAATATAAATTGATTCCCAGCTCTAATCTTTAGAAGCCTCTTTTAAAGATTTTAGCTTAAAAAAAAGTGAAGATGTGATCTCCATGGACATTCTTATTCTAGATTTGTGACAAAATACTTATACATAAATTTGTGATTCTTTAAAACCTATGTTGAAGTGTTGAGAGGTGAATGATCAGAGAAAGGAGAGGGAAGTACCTTATAATAGGTCAAAGAAAAACTTTCTAACCAAGCTACATTAACATGGACTCTATCAGGCTTAATGTTACTATAATCTTCCACTTTGTAGTTAGATCAAGAGTATAATAAAAGACCAGCAAAAAAAGATCTACTTGCCGGCATCAAATAGTGTTGTTGAAGTCCAAAAACTTTTGATTGGGAATGGGGTTGTCGCTAACCTTTTCAAGTAGAAATCTATAAAGAAATGATATCAATCATAACAATCTAAGGGCCAAAAATAGAGTTACTTATAGAGTCAATAAAGTGATGATACTTTATACAATTCATATAAAAGTTGGTCGCATATACAATAATGAGATGAAAAAGGAAGGCCGAGACATACAAAGTAGACCATATATGAATTGTTAATTCATCAAAAAGAAGAAATGTACTCTGTTTTTAATTCATTCAACCTAGAAATAGTTGGGGAAAGATGTTGAAGGAAGGGTGATTAAGATATGAACACATAATTTAATTTTTAAATATATAGTTCAAGTCAAGGTTGTAGGAAAAGATAAGATCCTTGTAGATAAGACTTTGTCCGATTCATGAAACCTCTAATGTTCCAAGTCCCTAATGATGGGAATAACATTGATTGGTCATTAAATTAAGTTTGCCAAAATTTATGCTTTTGTCCATTTTGGGATGTGAGTTCCTTTAAGAGGTGGTTGCTTGAGCTAATGAAATTCTATTTCATTTTAACAAAGTATGTTCATCGTTTCATGATAAATGGGACATCAAAAAAGTTTTTTGATATTCTAAATAGAGACTACTCTACAATGGATTACATCTTATATTTTAAGTTTTACTCTTCTCATTTTTCTTGATTACTTCCATTTTAAGATTGATCTAAGGTAATGCTTTTTTTCATATTCTTTTCTATTACTATGGAGGAGCTTTCTCAATTATTTTAAAGAAGCATTTTGTATGCTTGATATACAAAATTCAAAATGAGTAGCTCTTGCATTTCTTACTTTATATTGATGATGTACAATTTTTTGGAAAAGCTTCAACTCATAACACAAATGGGCTTAAGATTATTTTAAATTCAATATCAATCTCATTAAATTACCTCTAACTCAATATATGCTCACTTAAAAGTATTGATTTTTCTATTACCATTTTGATCTTTGACTTTCTATCTCTTATAGATAAAATCAAATCATCATTAGATGTTTGAAAAGCTAAATGTTGGTCTATGGCCAAGAGACTTTAGTTATGGAAATACAATATATTTAATATTGATATTGCTTATTAGTGTCATGCTCTCATGATTCCTAAAAATTGCATCAAGATCATTAATAGTCTTTGTTCTAAAATTTTGTTTCATGAAAAACTAAAGAAAAATATTTGTATATTATTTCTTGGAACAAAACATATCGAACCAATGATTTTGATGGTTTAGAAATCTATATTGTTGTTTATTTATCAAAGACATTTGCTTGTACACTACTTCGGAGATTGTAGCATACCAATAACTTAATTTTTTTTGCTAATGGCTAAATATATTACTTTCTAGAAATGTCCTCCTTCGCAAAATAAGTTTATTCTAAGTATTTGTCCAATTCTTGAAATCACACATCTCCTATTCTATTGATAATGGTGCTTATATTTCTCTCTTTTGGTTATATGGAGTATCATTCATTGAGATATTGGAATGATATCTTTAATATTATTTTATTTTCTTCTAGTACATGTCTTATCAAGATTATTTCTATTAATGATTATTATCTGGACTATTTTTCTAGTTTTGTAAATATCATTACATTATTAGTCTATTGTGTGCTAGAAAATCAGTTGCGGTAGAATAAAAGTTTATGCCTTAGCTTTGTTGTGGAATCCAACACACACAGAGATGTTTGAAGAATTAATAAAAAAACTCCAGAATTTTTATGTGAAAAACCTCGAAAAGAGGGAAAACCACGGGGCCTAGCCCAGTAAAAATCTTCCACTATGTATCTTTGAGTACAAAAGTTTCCCTGAGATTACGAGTATATATGAGAAGCGACAATGGGAATCCCGAATCGAACAATGCTATATAGTCACGTTAAGGATTGCTAGTAGTAGATGATGTGAACAATGGGGATCAACGGCCGAATGAAGGTCATGATGGTGATCAGCGGAGATGGCCGTGATGGTCGAGCGTGGCACGTGGTAGTGGCGGTGACCTGTGTCGGTAACCGATGATGGCGATGATGGTTGCACGATGGCGTAATACGTGTCACCAGCGGATTAGCACGTGAGATCCAAGCGGTAGCAGGCGTGGTGGTTGGCGATGATGAGGATCGATGGTGGTGGCCAACCAGCGGTTAGCCGCTAGTCGACGATGGAACTCGCAGTAGTGAGGATGACCAGCGACGATGGTGGTGACCGGCGAGGGTAGTCGTCGACGATGATCGGCGGTAATGAACGGAGGTAATGACCGGCGGTGGCGGCAGCAGCCGACGGGGGTGGTTGGCGACCGTCGAGTGCTGGCACAATTATGCTTTGAGGATTTCAAGCTTTAGAGCTCTCTCCTTTCTTTAGCTTGGCCTCCTCTTCATGTGAAGAATGAGGGACTATTTATAGATTAGAGGAGTGGTATTTCTGAAAATACATGCAAAATCCGAACCACTCCACTCCATCGAACGGCTCAAAATGATTTCTTTGATCATTTGATGTATTTTGAGTATTTGAATGCTCAAATGAAGTCAGAATTAAGAGATCTTAGGCTTTTTAGATTCGACTCGTCAAGATGCTCGATTTGACTATAAACACTCCAGTTTAAGAGCTATTTAGAGATTTAATTGATATCCCAAAGTTTTCAATGATATTTTAAGTGCTTGATCTCGACTAGTTTCAACTGAGGATTAACTTGCTTTTGACATCAAGATTCGTGCTTTGACTAGTAGGATTTTAGTGTCATATCAAGTCTTATATATTTTTTAATTAAATTGAAGAATTGATGTTATTAAAAGGTGACAAGTCTCCTCTTTTTAAGGATTTTATATCTCTACTCTTTCATTTCCATGAGAATGTTATTTGACATAAGGAAAATTGTCTTAAAAGGGCGCTCAATTCTTCTTCCATGCTAATTATAAAGCCTCTTTCTTTTGTTTAGCCAAAATGAATATCTTTGTTTTCAAAGCCTATCTTTTTTATCCTGTAGGCAACAAGTATATAGGCCATATTTTATTTAGTTGTCCTTACTTTAAAGATACTAAATAGAGGGCTTCACTGGACTTCCTCAGTCTATCTTAAACCGACTATTCCTCAAACCTTGTAATTCATACCTAATATGAAGAATATTTTGAAGGCTTAGGAAGATTTTTTTTTTCTTGCTATTAATTGCATCATATATCATTTGCAGAGGGAGAAGATCAATAAAATCTTTTGCCAAAATATGATTTCACAATATGACATTTAATTCAATAATGATCAAACATGTCGTAAAACCAGTAGTCATGTATAAGGTGAAGAACATACCAATGATTCAAATAAATTTTGAGGATTATAAATGAAGTGTTATGATGTGATGTAAATTTAATCATTAGTTAAATAGATGCATGTCTATGATGCACCAACAATATGCTATAAGAGTATTGTAGTGTTGAACATATGTCACACGCTAGTTGCATATTTAATTTAAAAATATAAATAAATTTAGACATATGTATCCTAAATAACTAAGTTTGAAATTTAAAAATCTAAATTAAATGTATAATTTAATAAATAAATGAAAATAAAATAAAAAATATTATTATTTTTATATTTTTACTCTTTTTTTACCTACTATCATGATGTATGAAAGGTATATATTATTTTATTTATCATTTTGCAACCTTGAATAATATTATTTTTTTCATTCTTCACATTTCTCGCTTATTTAATTTTGGCAATTACTATATATTAATTTTAATATTTAAATATTATAAAGTATAATATCTCGTTAACTAGGTGTATGTGCTATATATTTTTAAAAATAAGTGAATTAGGTTTTCGTTATTATGTTAACATGTTCCCTTATTTGTAATGATGTATATATAATATATATTTTTATAAGACAACATATCATTGATAAAACTTTATTTCTACAAATAATAATATTAATTGAAAAAAATCAAATTATTAATTTCCTTATTGTTGGATCCAAAGTTATTTAGTGTAAAAGCCTAGATCTTGCTTTAGAAATGAGGCAAGCCAAATTTAAGAACAAAATAAACAAGCTAGGTCTTAGAAAATCTTATAAGATTTAGTAGAAATCAAGCCAAATCCATTTTTAAGTTAAGAAGGAAAAATGAAAAGAATTAAGGAAATGCAGTTCACACACACACACACACACACACACAAAGAGAGAGAGAGAGAGAGAGAGAGAGAGAGAGAGAGAGAGAGAGAGAGAGAGAGAGAGAGAGAGATCAAATCAAATCAAAGTGTGAAAATTTTCTATCAAATTATTCTTCTAATGCTCTTTTTATTGATGAAGATCCAAGTGTATGCTATGTAAGTAACAAAATTAGTATAATTTTAAAAAACAAAATGTAATGATCTTAGTGTAGCTAATTATGAAGCAAGTGAGTTTGTTTGGTGATTTGAAGGTTATTCCCAGTAAAGAAAAAAATTTAAAATAACATAAACTCTTAAACACTGAGATATTATTTACTTTAGTCCAATGAGTTAATAATTTTATCTCTTTAGTACAAGGGCCACTCATTTCATCACTATTCCCATATGAGTATGTTTAATATTATTATTTCTGTTGCATGCTAGAAAACTAGTTACGGTAGAATAAAAATTTTGTGCCTTAGCTTTATTGTGGAATCCAGTACACACACAGATGTTTGAGGAATTAATAAAAAAACTTCAGAATTTTTACGTGAAAAAACCTCGAAAAGAGGGAAAAACCACAAGGCCTAGCTCAGTAGAAATCTTCCACTATGCATCTATTTCAGAGTACAAAATTTCCCCGATAACGGGATTACTAATTGTATAGAGAAGGGTCGACAATGGAATCCGAATCAAAACAAATGATATAATCACATTCAGAAATCGCTAGTGGTAGTAGATGATGGTGAACAGCTGGGGTCAGCGATTGTTGATGAAGGTCGTCATGGTGATGATCGATGAAGATGGCCGACGAGGGTTGGCGGCAGACCGATGTAATCGGCTGGCGACCGGCCGACGGGTCATGATGACCGGCGACGGCGGTCGGGCGACAAGTGGTCGTGATGACCCGCGGATGACATGGCGACAATGAAGATTGGCAACGGCGGCTGATGGCGGTGGTTGGCAACTAATGGGGGTGGTCGGCGACCATCGAGTGGTGGCACAATTATACTTGGAGGATTTTCAAGCTTTAGAGCTCTCTCCTCTCTTTTACTTGGGCTCCCCTCATGTGAAGAATGAGAGGCTATTTATAGATTAGAGAAGTGTCATTTCTGTAAATACATGCAAAATCCAAACCACTCCATTGGATGGCTCAAAATGATTCATTTGATCATTTGATGTATTTTAAGTATTTGAATGCTCAAATAAAGTCATAATTATGAGATCTTAAGCTTGTTAGATTTGGCTTGTCAAGACGCTCGATTTGATTATAAACACTCCATGTTTAAGAACTATTTAGGGATTTAATTAATATCCCAAATTTTTCAATGATATTTTAAGTGCTTGATCTCGACTACTTTCAACTTAGGATCAATTTGCTTTTGACATCAAGATTCGCTGAATTAGTAGAATTTTTGTCATATCGTTTCTCTATTTTTGGATGACAATATCTCAATCATCCAAATATATATATGCCAAATACTTGAAGCAAATTCTTCAATGAAATTTGCAGGTCCATTAACCATACATTTTTATAGAATGGATCTTCATGTGAGCACAAGATTATGATCACGGAAGGGGTGCAGGGCCGCGGATGTGTCTGGGTATGCGCGGGTGCATAGTTTTGGGGTTATGGACCCATCCAGATATTTACGCCAGGTTGCTCGGGCATGCCATTGCGCTGGCGCCACCTGAGCGCTGGGTGCGCAAGCGGATTTGATTACGTCAGCGGTGGGAAAACGGGCGAAGGTATAGTGAATCACTGAGCATGAAATGTAACCGGCACGCTGGGTGATTTCAATCTCGGGCATGGCCATAAGCGCTTGTCGCCAGGGCACGCTTTGAGCCGCTATCAGCGCGCGGGTGCATTCGCCGCTGGAGCCCGCAGATTCTGCGGCGTAACCGACCATGAGGGTTTTTTTGTCAATTTTTATCCATTTTGGTTCATTTTCACCCATTTTCACCCATTTTTTTCCGTTTTTCTTTGATTTTTTACCTTTTTCCCCTATAGGGGGTCTATAAAAACCCCCTAGGGCCAAGGGACAAGACACAAATCTCATATGGTATAGTGTTCCTCTTCTTCTTAAGCGAAGGTTGTTCGGAGGTGATCAAGGCCCAGAAGTTCATACTAGCTGATTTTTCCTTGAAAGAGGTGTCAACTATCCTCGACCGACCGTTTAGGATCAAGGCCGAAATTCATGATTCTTCTTTGAAAGAGGCGTCAACTGTCCTTGTTGGACCGACCGGGTTCAAAGGCGATCAAGGCCCGTAGTTCATACTGCGAGGCTTCGATTTTCCCTTGAAAGCTCAATGTCTCGGACCGAGTTGGGAGATCAATGAGTTCATAGTTAGCTGTCCCTCGAAAGAGGCATCAACTGTCCTCATCGGACCGACCGGGTCCAAAGGTGATCAAGGCCCGTAGTTTCTACTTCTTCTTGTAGGAAATTGGATTTCTTGAAACTTCAATGGATGGTTCAATATGTGATAACTGCCAAGATGGCAGGGAAGTGTTAATTAGGAACTGTCATTCGAACGAATCAGAAAGTTTGACAGGTAATTTCAGAATATCCTTAGAGAGGAATAACTTCTTTTTTCTCATATGTATGTGTATCCTTTTCATTAGAACGTAGACAAAAAAATTTTATCTTCGTCCAGCGAGAGAGTCAAAATGATATGCCCAAATATTGAGTGTTTTCACAAAATTCTGATTTTGTCATTTCTCTCTCTCTCTCTTATTTATTTATTAAGTATTTTCATAGGGTGATGGCCGGAAGAAAACCCATAGTATGATAGCTACAAACGATATACCATCCACTGTCACATCAAATAGTTTAATGGTGTTCCGCAGGAAATTTTTCTTTTCTAATGAGTTGGTGGCTATTGTTGCCAAAAAGTCTAATCGAGCCCATTCACCTCTGCCAGGATACTTTACTATTTTTGAGATGATTCTTCTTGCGGGACTGTGATTCCCTTTGGCTCTCGAGTTGATTGAGATCTTTAAAATATGTGGTGTAGCTTTGCCACAATTTTCATTTCGATCTTTAGTGATCATCGTTGATTTGACTGTCTTCTTTAGAGAGGGTGGTGTTACTTTGAACATCAAATACTTGTGTCGAATGTGATTCACATGTGATGCTTAGGACGTGTTTCTTATCGGGTATAAATAATTGGATAGAATTTTCAAAGAGGGATCCATCTAGAAATTGGTCTAATAGATTCTTTTGTGAAAATGAGTGGGGCCTCCCGAGATGGGGAAGATTGAATGACCTTCGATCCATTCGATTGAAGAGAATGAAATCTTAGCAACTCTTAATATTCTTGATGTAGGAAGCTTACAACATGAGTTACATCACATTAGCAAATATATAACTGAAGATAGAATGTTCAAGGTTGGCCTTTCCATCCAGGCAGGGAGATCTCATGCTCTTCTAATGAAGAGGTCAAGTAAAGGTAATGAATGGTCTCTTCATGTTCATTGGATTCTTTCAAGAAGCCCGTTATGAAATCACGGTGGTAGCAATGTTTCTTCTTTAAAGAAAAAGAAGATATGTGTCGAAGTGACTACGTCAAATATCTACGGAGAAGATGTTTGCCCCCAGTTGGCCTCTGAGAGTTTAACTATTTCAACTCATAATGGGGGAGTTCATTTCTCAAAGCCGCACGTTCCTGAAGAGGTGTTAAAGCACGTATGGACTGAACGTCAATGAACAGATGAATTAGTACATTGTCTTCTCTTCCTCCTTCCTTTCTTCTTTTTCTTTTTCCTTTGTGTAACATTTGTGATGATTTTTTTTCTTTTATCTATGTATTGTTATTATCTTGTATCATAATTTTAATTCTTTCTTATATCATCATGTTAGTGCTGTTAATATAATTTTTTTTAGTTGATATGCTCTTGTTTTGTTTTTACCTATCCGGGGTGATTGGTCAGAATATTATTCGACGATGCTAACCTATACGGATGAGTCCGTGGGAAGTCCACCAAGAACCTTTTGGCCTATCCTAGGTATTAGTCAAAACATTATTTGACATCTTACCTGTATGGAAGAGGCCGTGGATGTCCACCAAGGACCTTTTGACCTATCCTAGGTATTAGCCAAAGTGTTACTTGACTTCTTACCTGTATGGAAGAGGTCCGATCAAGTCCCCATGGGATTGATCATTCCCCAACTGAGATACAACGTGAGTTACACATTTCCCAGGTGGGAGGATTAAATGAAGGAGATTGTTTATTTGCAATAAACTTGAAATAAAAAGCTATAAATTCATTACTCTGATAAGGTCATTAATGCAATCATAAGATGATTTTAATACAGATATGAGTTTGAAGAGGAAATGACAAAAGAGATAAAATAAAATTTGTAATGATCATGTAGAAGAAATTACTGATAATATTTTCAGAGATTCTTTGTGTTCCAAGTTTGAGGTAAAGTTTTTCCTCCGATCCTTGAGCTTGAATGTTCTGGCGACCATAGCTATAACTACATATGGGCCATCCCAAAGAGGTGAGTTTATTATGCGTTGAGGGCCTTTGCTGAAGCTTCAGACTGCAAGACCAAGTCACCGATATGGGATGAGATTTTACTCTTCTTGAAGTGATGAGCTATCCTTTGGTGATGATAGGAAGTCCAAGTAGGCCATGTCACGAGTTTCTGGGAGTAGGTCCAGGTGCTGTCGGAGTTTTTCTTCATTACCATCATGATCGAATAATTGAACTCTTGGATTTAAAACTCGAATATCTACTAGTATAATAACTTCTGTGCTGAAACACAAGTTATATGGTGTCTTACCAGTCGGGGTTCACGATGTAGTGTGGTAAGCCCAAAGAACATTAGAAAGCTCTTCAACCCATTGCCCCCCAGCCTTCTTAAGACATGTTTTTAGTCCTTTTAGTATAGTCCTATTGGTAGCTTCAGTCTATCCGTTAGTTTAAGGATGTGCTACAGCCGTATGCAACAGTTGAATGTGAAGATCTTTGCAAAAGGATGTAAAGACTTTTCCAGTAAATTAAGTTCCATTGTCAGTGATGATCTTTACAAGAAGACCAAATCGACATACTATGTTTTTCCAAATAAATTGTTTAGCATTTGCCTCTGTGATTTTAGCAAGTGGTTCGGCTTCCACCCATTTAGTGAAGTAGTCGACGGCTAAAATGATAAACTTTCATTGCCCTGATGCTATCGGAAAAGGTCCCATGATATCAATTCCCCATTGAGCAAAAGGCCACGGGCTTTGAAGGGATGAGAGCTTTGTATGCGGCATGTGAGAGAGGTTAGAGTGTAACTGATAACTTGCACATTTTTTGTGAACTCCAAGGCATCTTGTTTCATCATAGGCCAATAGAACTCCTGCCTTATAATTTTAAGGGTTAGTGCCCTTCCTCCTAGGTGTTCTCCATATATCCCCGAGTGAACCTCTCTTAATGAGTAATTGGTCTCTGATGGTGAGAGGCATTTAAGGTATGGCCCAGAAAAAGCTCTTTGTATAGTTCACCTCCATAATAATAAAGTTTGAAGCTTATTTTCTGAGATGGCAGGAAGTTGGGTCTTGAAGGTCCCTTCTTGTAGAAAAGACAGGATGGGGTCCATCCATGAAAGTTCCTTTATCTCATTAATTTCTTGTATTATCTTCAACATGCCTTCTCTTAAATAGATCTCCGAGCGATGTAGCAAGCTTAGTGAGAGCGCCACCTGGTATTCTTCACAAGATGTGAATGATTTGATGTGTCTTGAAATGGGCAAGAAGACTTTACCAAGTTGAGGTATCAGCCACCGAGGATTATGAGTATTAAAGTTTCCCTCAACTGGGAGGAGACAAGTCGAGAGTGGATCACTAAGTCTTGAGCTTCACAATCGATGGCAGTCTCAACTGATGAGAGCCTCATATTCACCATATTATTAGTTGCAGAAATTTTAAAGAAGTCCATACTCTAAGGTATTCTCACGGGGAAATAAGTAAGATTTCACGACATAAGTATTTCCTGAAGCTCCATCAACATAGAGGGTCCATTGAGGAGACAAAAGCTGTGTAGTAGATAGCTCATTTAGAGTTGGGGTAGTGCATTCCATTATAAAGTCTGCGAGTACTTGAGACTTTGTATCAGGCTGAGGTAGGAAATATATATCAAATTCTCCCAATTCTATAGACCATTTAATTAACCTCCCAGATGCCTCTGGTTTTTGTAGAATGGCCCTTAATGGTAAATGAGTGTAAACGCCGATAGTGTGAGCTTGGAAGTATGGACGTAATTTTTGTGCTGAGAAAACTAAAGTCAGAGCCACCTTATCTGTCATTGGATAATGATTTTCTATATCAGAGAGAATTTTACTGACATAGTAAATTGGTCGTTGTATCACATTTTCTTCTCGCACTAAAACTGAGCTTATCACATGGGAAGAGTTTGCGAGATATAAGTATAACATCTCTCCTTGAACAGGCTTGGATAGTAAAGGTGGAGATGCTAAATACTCCCTTAGTTGCTCATCGACATTCATCACCCACCAAAATTATTATTTTAGCTCCCTTTAATATTTTAAAGAATGGCAAAGTATTTATCCCAGAATGGGCTAGAAGGGATAAGGCACAATTCATCCATTCAAATGTTGAACTTCTTTGATATTCTTCGAAGGAGTCATATTTTTGAGAGCTTTGATTTTCTTGTGCTTGGCCTCTATTCCACGGTGGGTTACCATAAACCCAAGAAATGTTCCTGACGTAACCCCAAAAGTATACTTGGTCGGGTTAAGTCACATGTTATAACGTCGAAGAAGGTTAAAAGGCATATTTCTAAGTTAGAAATATGCTGTGATTCTTCCAAACATTTTACTAACATGTCATCCACATATACCTCCATTATGCGGCTTAATAAGTCTTTAAAAACTTTATTCATAAGGCGTTGATAGGTATCACCAGCATTTTTTAACCCAAATGGCATAACTTGGTAATAGTATAAACCTTTATATATTTGAAATGTTATGGCTTCTTCATTTGTTGGGTCCATTTTTATTTGGTTGTAACTAGAGTAAGCATTCAAAAAACTGAACATTTGATGTCTATATGAACCACCAATTGATCAATTCGAGGAAGAGAAAACTATCTTTCGCAAGCTTTGTTAAGGTCGTGTAATCAATACACATTCTCCATGTTCATTTGTTTTCTTAACCATGACAATATTTGCTAGCCATGTAGGGTAATGTACCTCGTATGAATCCCGCTTCTGAGCTTATTAACTTCTTGTTCAATACGGAGCGATCGTGCAAAACTCGCTTCTTTTGGATGATCGGTTTGAATGTTGGATCAATCTTGAGGAGTGCATGATCACATGTGACACGTGCATATCCGAACTCCAAGTGAAGATGTCTTGATTTCTGTGCAAGAAGTCTATGTATTTTTCCCTTTATTCTTCTGAGAAAAGGGATCCCACTTGCACTGTTTGTAGTGGTTGGTCATCTGATAATGCAATAGGGAGAAAATCTTCTACAGGTGAAACTTTCTGGGGGTACTTCTTCATCTCGAAAATTAAAATCTTTGATGTCAAGGTCACGAAGTATGGTTGAGCTTGTCGGTAACAACATGATTGTGCTATCTGATTTTCATAGACACCCCAACCCCAATGGGGTTGGAAATTTCATCTTAAGATGAGACACCGAAGTGACGGCACCAAAATTGATTAGAGGCTTCAAGATATTATATCTGAATGACTTGACCACAACATGAATTGGATTGAATGAGTCACTTGTCGAGAATTCTCCAGGATAACAGAAGGTGATTGTCCCTCTACTCGCAGACGATTATCAAACCCATATCATGGTCCTGCAATGGGTTGGAGCTTTTCCTTAACCAAGCCCATGCTAAGAAATGTGGAGTAAAATATGACATCAATAGAGCTCCCGTTGCCAATCAAAATTCTCTTAATATTATAGCATGGGTCATCGATCCCTGTGCTAGATGACAAGTGGATCTTGATGAGGAACATAGACTCCTTCTAAGTCTGAGTCATTAAAAGTGATGGAATGATCAATACGAGATTTCTTTAACTCTGGCTCTTCAGAGGTGGTAATGAGAACTTGATTAGATAATATCAGTCTTCCTGTGATTGTTTCAATTTCCCCAACTGTTTGATGACTATTTTGTTGTTTCTGTGATGATTGTCCTGGTTGCCCCCCATTTGGAGTTATGTTTATTTGAGTCGATTGATTCTTTACAAATTGACATAGATATCCTTATTGAATGAGCCTTTCGATTTCTTCTTTGAGTTGTTTGCATGCCTCAGTAGTATGTCCGCGACTTCGATGAAAGAGATAATATTGCTCCTAATTTCTTAAATTTGGTTTCAGTTGATATGTCCACTTGATGATTTCTTCATCTGGAATAGCCATCAGGAAGTTAACATGAGATGTGTTCAGTGGTGTGTATTCCTTTTCTAGTCGTGGTTCACGTCATTGATGTGAGGGCCATGGAGGGAGATCACGATTGCCTTGTTGCTTCTTTTGATGGGATTGTCAGTTTGCATTCCCTGGGGCGCTCTTATGTTTTCTTGTAGATTGTTCAAATTGTTTGCGATGGGCATTAGCCTCATCAAATTTGTGCTTCCACATGATGAACCAAGTTGGCATATGAGAACCGATTTCTGCATTAGTGAAGTAAAAGGCTCTGGAGCCTCCAAGGAAAACTCTTCTTAATAGTTCAAGGTCTACTCTAGGTATTTGACGAGCTTTTAAGGAGAACCTCTAATAGTATTCCTTAAGTGATTCACCCTCATTTTGATGAATGTTGGAGAGATGGGATGAATATTTTATGATCCTCTGATTTGCAATGAACTATTCTATAAAAATTTTGGCGAGTTCGTCAATGGTATGGATCCCCTTGGAAGGGAGTAGAACTAAGTGCGGGCCTGACCCTTAAGGGAGACTGGAAAAACTTGACAAAGCAGTGTATCAGGAGCTCATCAAATATGCATGATGGTTCTGTAATGATCGATGTGTTCATATGGGTCGGTTGCTCCATCATAGGAATCAATGCTCAAAAGCTTGAAACCTATGAGAATAGGATGTTGAAGAATAACTTCAGCTAAAGGTGAGGACTCCTCATAGCCTCAGTGAGGGAGAGGATGATTTCCATCTTTAAGGTGAAATTCGTCTTGCATTAACATCATAATTTTTCACGTATAACATGACGAATGGAGTCAACAGGATGAGAACGTGCCAAGCTACCAGCAATAATTGGTGGATTAGCAGTCGGTTGAGTTGCACGTGATGGATGAGTAGAATTAACAATGTCAAGGAGATCATCATCACAGTTTGGAAGTGAAGGAACTTCAGTATCAAGGAGATTAGCATTTTGACCTCCCACAGCTAACGATCAATCTTAGGGGAGATGTGTTTGCCGGTAGTATGTGTGTTCTCGTAAAGTCGGATCATCTAATTTTGAGACTCTTCCATCCGACACCATCTTCTAAAGAGATTTACGCCTTCATGACAGGTCACACCTATCGTGGTGATGAAGCTTGGTCCTTGGTTCAAGGATTGGTTTGAGAGTGACGGAGTTGGAGCGGATGCTCCATTATTACGTAGTATTGCACTATTACATCATGGTGTTCAAAATTGTGATTGTGGTTCTCTTCCACGACGATGCCAAACTATTGCGTGTTAGAAAATCAATTGCAGTAGAATAAAAATTTTCGCTTTAGTTTTATTACGGAATCTAGTACACACATAGATGTTTGAGGAATTAATAAGAAAACTCCAGAATTTTTATGTGAAAAAACCTCAAAAAAGGGGAAAAATCACGAGACATAGCCCAGTAGAAATCTGCCACTATGTATCTTGAGTAGTTTTGATAATGGGATTATAGAATTGTATATGAGAGGGCGACAATGGGAATTAATCAAAACAACAAATGATATAGTCACGCTCAGTGAAATGCTAGTGGTAGTAGATGATGTGAATGCGGGTCGCGACGACGATGAAGATCGTGGTGATAACTAGCTGACGGTGTGAGACGGCGGTGTGACGAAGTAGCGGTGGTGACCGATGTTGGTGATCGATGATGACGGTGAGTGACGCGACTCGGCGATGGTGCAATGGAGATTGATGATGAGGATCGAATGGTGACTAACGGTGGCGCGGCGGTTGACAACCAACGGGGTGGTCACATCCGAAAGTGGTGGCACAATTTTGCTTGGAGGATTTTCAAGCTTTAGAGCTCTCTCCTCTCTTTTTTCTCATCCCTCATGTGAATGAGGGCTATTTATAGATTAGAGAAGTGGCATTTTTGTAAATACATGCAAAATCCGAACCACTCCATCGGACGGCTCAAAATGATTCTTTTGATCATTTGATATATTTTAAGTATTTGAATGCTCAAATGAAGTCAGAATTATGAGATCTTAGGCTTGTTAGATTTGACTCGTCAAGATGCTCGATTTGACTATAAACACTCCATGTTTAAAAGCTATTTAGAGATTTAACTGATATCCCAAAGTTTCTAATGATATTTTAAGTGCTTGATCTCGACTAGTTTTAACTTAGGATCAACTTGCTTTTGACATCAAGATTCGTGCTTCGACTTGTATAATTTTCAGTGTCATATCAATTTTTATTAAAATATTAATTGTTACACTAAAAGACACTATAAAATGTAATAGTTTATCTTTATTCACATAAGAAATTTCATAATCTTTGTCACTTAAGTAACTAATGACCTACTCACTATCATTAACCCATAATTATCCACTAAGGTTTAAGAGGTAGCTCCTACCATCTTATGGTAAATGCATCTCTGATAATGTTTATGACAACCTAAAGTCTATAATCATTAAAATAGTCTACTTTTTTCCTAATGGCTACATGATTTTGTTCCTTTAGCGTAGCTTTTTAGGGGATCATCCTTCCTAATATGCTCCTATATGAGCAAACTTATGTTTAAAGATTTAATAAATTGAATTTCAAATATTATATCAAACTACATATTGATATTTAAAAGTCCCGTATCATTCTAGTATCATTCTACTTATGGTGCTTCATAATAATAACTTGATGGTTAAAAATTCTAACTATTATGAACTTTAGGTACCCTTAATAAATATTTCGAGAGAAATCTTTGTACAAAATCCTTTATATCAACTAGTACTTTGGGTGAATACATTCATGAAGTTGATCAAAAGTGCTTCCAAAGAGTAATCAATTTCTTAGATCATTCATTTGAGTTTACCATTGAAGTGTTAATTCTTACGAAGAGTTCTTAGGCTACTTTTTATGATGCGACTAATAATAATTTCTTAAATAGTGAGGCTACATTTCTTTTAACTAAGAGATTTTTGAGTGTGTACATGCTTCAAACTAATTATAAGTTCAATAACTTCTTAAATCTATTTTAAATTCTCATCATGATTTAATTAACTCATCTGAGTTAAGTGAATATAGATGCATACATACTTATTATATGTGACTTATATTGTATATGTATTATTTATAACATTAAAATCATTAAAAATACATACAACACATTATTTTCTCCTCATTGTTTTCATATTTATTAAATTCATAATAAATCATATTTTAAAACAAGTAATACATTCCTATTTTAATGAACTTTAAATTTTAACTTCTAACTTAAAGCTAAACTAGGAGTGTTATTTTAAAAAGTAAAATATTAAAATTGTAATCGAGGCGGTGACAAACTCACTTCTCATTATTTTTATAATATTAGCAGAAAGGCATCCATGCCTTTAGACTAGTCTGCAAAAATTGCTTCAGAAAACATGTCGGAAGAGCCTAGACTTGGTCCTCAAAGAGACCATGGTTCCTAAACCCCGTCATCCCCTCTCGGCCCTTGAACTGCATAATTTAATTATTATTATAATTAATCCCTATGGCAACAAAAAAGTTCTCGCATTCAGACAGATGTATTTTTGTCCCCTCAATCCATCGCACCCTCTATTAAAGAAACTCGAAACTGAAGCTCTCCATCAACGTAGGTTCATCTCGTCTTCCTTTATAAATCCCCACTGCTCTCTTCATTCATTTCACCTCAAGTAATTACGTCAAATAGATGTTTAACTTGTCATTACAGGCACATTCCACCTCTTCTTACCTAGGGGTGTCAAAATTGACCCGACTGACAACACCTAACTCGACTAAAAAATCTAGTTTGGGTTGACAAAAAATTTTAGATGAGTTCGGTTGAAGAAATTGACGTTTAATTTTTTTGGGATTCGTTGGCCTCCAACCCGAAATTGACTCGATTTTGACCCGCCAACTCGAATTTGACCCGAAATTGACCCAAAATTGACCCACAAACCCGAATTTGACTCGATTTTGACTTAAAAATATATATATAAATAGATCATTCGGGTCATGTCGGGTCAATTGGGTTGAAATCGGGTCGGGTTCGGGTTGAAGTTTTGACTCGTTTTATAAACGGGTTCTCGTCAACCCTATTCGGTTGGGTCGGTCGAATTAAACCGACCAATCTCTTGACACCGATTCTTACCCATTTGATATCCCTTGGATATATAAATCAATCCACCTTCTTCATTCTTCCTCAGCACTAATTCATCCTCCCCTGCTCTGTTCTCCTTGCCTTCACCATCTCTGCTTCTCTAACGTGAATACCAAATAAAGTGAAGAAGCCCCTAACAATTTCTACACGGAGTTCGAAGAGTGGATCGTGCTCGTCATCTCAGATGAAAAGGATGAAGAACAAAAAAGGAAAAAATAGAGCTCTTCTGTTTGCCATTAATGGAAGGAAACTACTTTTTTTCCCAATATCTAAAGTATTATTTGGTGTGCACTGGTATAGATCGTTTGATATTGGAGCGAAACAATGACTAAGGTACTTCGGGAGAGGGAATTGGAAGAAGTTCGTGTGGCAATGGTATAAGAGAGCCCTTGGATTCAGAATGACGGCGGCGAAGACGAGAGGAACGAGAGTTTTTATTCCCAGATACGCTTAATGCTTTCCGATCACTATTGATCACAATTGGAGAATTATGGACGATTCGCTTTAATTATTATATTACAAATTATTATATATTCTTTAGGTTTTCTTCATCCGTGTGTATATAATTTGTTTATTATGAAGGAACTATTTGTTCTTTGTATTTGGAGGTTAAATAAATGAAAATTGCATATCCTTTTAGTTTTCATGTACTTGGGTTGGAATAAAATAGATGCAAAATATATTATTATGTATTTTTATTTTTCAGTTATTTGAATCACATTATATATATATATATATATATATATATATATATATATATATATATATATATATATATATATATATATATATATATATATATATATATGCACACTTTAAATTTCTATTAAATATACTATGGCAATAAAATGCATATTTTCTAAAAAATAAATATTTATTTTGTATCTCACTTAAGATCTCATTTGTTGAAGTTGGAAAATTCGCATTTAAAAAAAATTTTTAAATTCACAATTTGATTTGGTGAAATTAAAATTAACATTAGCGTTATTCTTGATTAAATTATTTTAAATTAGCTCAAATTTTATAATTTTAACTTTATTTAATCTCGTAAAATTGAACTTCACACAAGCTAATTAAATCTCATTTATTAGGAATACAATTTCACAATCAGCACCAAAAAGCACTCCTTTTTTTCAAAAGTCCTCCATTTCTTTTCATTATTTCTCTCCATTAATAGCAATCTACTAATTATTAATGATTCGAGCAGAGTTTTTGAGAATAATAATTAGAGCTTAAGGGCTATTTGAAATATTTTTTTGTTTTTTAAAATATATCTCTCTAATATATTACTTGTATATTTTTATTTTTATTTTCAAAATAAAATAACTTATTTTTAAAAATACTCAAAAATAAATTTTAGTTACTTTAATTATTTTAAAAAATGACTATTTATTCAATTAACATATTGATTATTCAATAAAAATAAAAAAATATTTTAAGATACTAAATATCATTTATTTCAAATCAAAATATACATTAAAATTTTAAACTTAAATTTAAAATAAAAATAATCTTAAAAATTTCATTAACTTATGTGCCCATAAGGTGCAATGAGCTAGCTATGTAGCTGATTCCACCATGAGTTCATTTAAGTCTTTTTAAATGAGTTCAGATTTTGTGTTTAGAAGATTTTATTTCGATGATCAATAAAAAAATATAAAATGTGTGACTCTAATATTTGATCTTAAAAATCATGTGCATAAGTTCTCTTCTTTGGTCACATCATAAAGCTCAAATTATAGTTTTTGCTTTCACCATCATTAGCCATATTTTTTGAGCCCGGCGAGGTGGCCACCAATTTAATAGTAAATTCATACATACAATACAATAGATATCTCAGTTGTATTTTTATTAACCAAACAAACCAACTCATCAATTTGCAATTGCATTTACCACAATCATTAGAAATTTGATGAATACTCAAAATCCAGGCTAAGATTTTGTTGTAAATTTTATATTTGATTGAGAATTTCAGCAATACGTAACCGAACGAAGCACATTATCTAATATTTAGGGTATCTATAAAATTTTCTTAATAGATAATGCATTTTAATCATAAATAATTTTATATATATATATATATATATATATATATATATATATATATTAAATAAAAAAATAATGAAATGAATAAGATTTTTGAGTGCTTTTAGAGCTGCACACAGATGTCAAGTGGTGGCATGCAATGAATCGAAATTTAAAAAAAATTTATAATTATTATTTAAGTAATTTTTGTCATCACTCGAGGGGTTATTAGGAATCACTTATATATATATATTAGAAATAAAAATATATTTGATATCAATATTTTGAGTATTAATTATTTTTAAAATATTCAAAATATTCAAAAATTATTTTGTGTGTTTTTAAAAATAAAAAAATAATTCAAAAATACATCAAATAAATATATTTTAAAAATAATATGAAAAAAAAAATCAGTCTCAAACAAGTTGTTTGGTTATATGCCAGTTTTCTTCCATTAGTTATGACATGATAATTAATATAGAGAGAATTTAGTCATAAACATACATACATATATATATATATATATATCATGATTGAGAGTCTAAGCATCCAAGAAACAAGCTAAGGTGGGCTACATGATTGATACCTATTCTACCTTCTTACTCTTCCACTTTTCTACCTTCTTATAAGAAATATTCTTTCCTTTGCACTATCATTTCTTCCCCAAAATGCGTCTCATGATTATAATACTATCTATGCTATGTATTCTTCTTCACCTTCCTCAAGTTATTACCCATTTTCTATATGTCCACTTATTTTTTTACTATTTTTGTTCCATTATATCTAATTATCATTATTGTTATATTCTAGTGATGATTTTAGATGTTATACTAACATTATTAATATGAAAATAAGTTTGATTGATGTAGAATTGTTCTTAATTAGGTTATTCCATTGTTGTTTTATTCAATGATGTTCTCTTGGACCTCAATTTAGCTTTTGATTCTTGATTTAATTCTCTTGAGGTGGTCACTTTATTTACAAGAAGATAAATATATATTTGTTTATATGGATCATCATCTTTGATATTTACAATATGTTCATTTGACTATTTAATAAATTAGTAATTGTGAATTAAGCATTCAAAAAATTTTATAATCATATTTCTATGACATATAAAGTGTAGTTAATATTATCTTGATAAATTCATAAACATTTAACTTTTAAAATGAAATATATGACAACGTAAGTTAATTTTTCAATCCATTGGCTTTCCTGATGGGAAATAAGCCTTCTTCATGAAAATGGTAATATATTGATATAAAATATGCTTGATCATAATTATTTATAAAATATTTATATATTATAATAGTAAATACAAAATATTTATGGCTATATGTGTTGAAAGTAATGTAGAGTACTTTTTTTATTAATAAAAATTATCTATTGAGTTTGCATTATAAACTCATTTACTAATAAAAAGTTTTTAATATAATGTATCTAACTGATTGATAAATTTGTTAGTAATAAATACAAGTGTAATTGAGTCAAGCTGCACATAAGTTGACTCGAGATCTGCTTGATAAATGACTCGGGACTTGAACTCGATGAGCCAAGAAGTCAAACTCTCTAACTTGACTCATAGAGAGAAGAGAGAGAGAGAGAGAGAGAGAGAGAGAGATATATATATATATATATATATATATATATATATATATATATATATATATATATATATATATATATATATATATAAAACATTCACGATAGATTTTAGATTGACTGGTGCAAAGATTGACTCCTTTTTTATAAACTTGATATTAATTTTATATTTGAATATTATGTGCGATATTCTCATACATATTAGTATCAATTATATCCTGATTAATTATGATTACCTATCAGTTTTATTAATTTTTAAAGTAATGTTAGAGCAACTAAATAAATTCTAATTATTATATAATCATCTAAGGTAAATATTATTAAAGCTAATTTAAACATTAAAAATTATAAATCCTTAAAATAGATGTTAAATAGTTAACTATGATTTAACATGTGTGCCTAATATTTTTTAAAATTTACACTTTTAAAATTTAATAAATTTAAATTTGTTGTGTTGGAACATTTAAGATGGTAAAGAGGATGCATTTAATATTTTAGTTTTATATGAAAATCTAATGTACATACAAGTTAAGAGAAGAGTTGTAAAAACTAATAATTTTTATGTGAAAAACTCAAAAAAGAGAGCGATCATAGTTAAGAGATGGAGGTTGAGTGATTGTAGTTGAGCACTATGATCAAGTGAAGGTCAGACAACTATAATCGTGCTATTATAATCAAATGATGATGATTGGGCAATCATGATTGGGAGATTGTAGTTAAGCAAACGTCATTGAGTGAGAATTGCCATTAGAGATGAGATGATGGGTATGGGTTGCCAAGTTGTTCATGACTTCATAGTTCTACCATTCCTGATAAACCTATCGGAACCAATTTGCTAAAGCTAAAGGGCTTTATGCTATAACTTTTAAGGAGTCTAATTAATAGTCATGAGTTGCATTCTTTCAAGCATCTAAAGTAAATAGATATGGGTTCTGATGTGAGACACATCCCATTATGATGAAATCTAGATTCACTTTGGATAAAAAAGGTTTACAAGCACAAAAATAGTTGATGATAATTTAAAGATTTTGCTTGTGATTGGCAATGGTTCATGAAGACTTTGTATTCTAATTATGTGTTTTCTCATGAAGGGAGCATTGAGATAAGTTTGAGTTAAAATTGTTACATCATGGAAACAACTTTGATATATGATTGATTAAGATATACTTCATTAAGTGATGGTTTTATATAAACAAATCAATTTTAGGGTTTATAGAATTGGTTTGTGAGCTTAATAATTTTCAACTATTCGATTGATTTGTATTTTTATTAACTTTAAGCTGATTTTGCTGAGTGGATTTATTTTCTATGAGTCAATTTGTTAGAGTAGATTTTGAAAAATAGAATTTATATTTTGGAGGAAGACATGTTGATTATGAAAGCAAAGATTTACATCATAGGTGATGCAGAATGAACCAAAGTTAGCATTTGTTAAAAGATAACATGCCATGCTTTTATGTAAAGGTAATTTTTATTCACATAAAAAAAATTACTAATTAATCACCAAAAATATTATAATTATATTTATGAATGTGATCTTTATATCCACATTTATTTATTATTTGTTTAATATTAAAAATTATAGATTTATAAAGATGCTTTAGTTAAAGGAATGATCAATTATATTTTTATCATCTTCTTTATAACTATCTTCCATTCTTATTACCTTACAAACAAAGATTAATATTCACGTGAAAATTAGAGTTTTTATGTCCAGTGATGCTCAATCTCTTTAAAATTTGTAGCTTTAAAATTATTGTTGCTTATTTTGATATGGCTCACTTCAGGACTTAGTAGAGCTTATCAATTGGGCTAGAGAAAATATTCTAATTTGAGTTTGGGCACATCAATATATCTACCTACCTTTGGCCTCGCATGTATGGTGTGATATTTTCTCTTAATAATTTCTCCACAATATGATTAACATATGAATATTATGTTAGTATCTAACAAGTCATTTATCCCATTTTGAAGCTTTAACATGATAAGGTTGAATGTATCTTATTATATTACTTATGTATTAATATTAAGTCAATACCTAACACAAAAAAAGCAAATCTTCACTTTTATTTATTTATTTTGATAGATGGCTACTTAGATATCTTGCACAAATTCACCCTCTAAATCGCTTCATACAATGAAAGTTTTTTTAAAAAAGGGAGAATCATTAGATCAACATTGGCAATGGTAGAAAGTAGCTCATATCTAACCTAATTGAACTTGAGATTGGATGATCAAACTAGTATTGTATTGAAATAGTTCTTTTTATATTTGTTATATTTGAATTAATGTATGTGTTGTGAGAACTTTAAAAATAAATTAGCAATTAAGAAATAAATTTAACACAACTAAAAAATAAAAATAAAAGTAATTAGATTGAAATACGAGGAGGTGTTTGATTATACTATCCTTAGAGTAGATCAAGCTTTTTAATTTATGGTTCTCTTTACCGTGAGTTATAAATAACATCTTGTCTTGATTATGAACCATGACTTATCACTCAAAATCCAATCACATGTCTCTTATTTCCCAAAAAATGAAATGAAGAGAATGACAAGAAAATATGAATAAGTGAGAATATTCATTTTCTCATGTCATTCAAGATCACATTATCATCTATTTATAGGTGAAAGATGAGAACCAAATATAAAATCACATAATTATGATTTATAGCCATTACTAACTATTATTTAAAGTTATAAATTAATTTATTCATATTCATTTAATTTATTATAAATTATATAAATTAATATTTTTATTATAATAACATTTTAATAAAAATGTTAAGAATAACATTATAGTGTAACGTTATTATAAATTATAATATTTTTTCTTTATTTTTTATTTTTAGAATTTCCTCTCAAAAAAAAAAAATATTTCTAAATAAACTTGAGAATAAAATAAGAGATCAATAATCAAAATTTTCATTTTGGACAACTTTATCATGCTCATGAAAGTAGGTTTGAACTTTCACTTAGTATAACCAAAGTCTAATAATAATAAATACCTTAGTAATAGAAGTTTTGAACTAACTATATAAATTATTATATCATTTGGTATAAACATGATATGAGACACACTATAAGTTCTATCAAGTGCTTTAAATACGCTTTCATCTAAATTTAGAGAGAGAGAGAGAGAGAGAGAGAGAGAGAGAGAAAGAGAGATAAAGAGAAAAACACACATCTTGCAAAAAATTCATTCAATCCTCTCCACACCTCTTGCACTTAATGGAAATGACCACACAATAGTAAAGGAAGACTTGGGAGCTAATTCTAATCATATCACCTAACCATTTCCCATCACCATTAATGGTGATTTTCAGCCATCATTAAGCACATAGGAAAAGAGGAACTAAAGTGATTAAATTATGTCATTATTCACTCTCCAAGAGCTCTCCCAAGCAACCAACAACCATTTTCCCACTTTTTTTGAGCTAAAACACCAAACCCAAATGATTTCGCTAGGTGAGATTACAACATTCAAGGGGAGACAAGAGTTGCTTCATTCCAAAGCTCTTTGCATCAAGATGTGCTATCAACATCAGAAAATCATCTATGAGGTAATTTTGTCTAACTTCTACCATAGATCTCTTATTTAGATTTATTCTTGCATTTTAAGAATTTTCCTTAGAAATCACTTGCATTCTTCATTTTATACAATCCTAATGCGAAATAAAATTTTTCGGTGAGAATCGGTGTGAAATCGACCAAAATTGGACCCCATTCCATCGATTTTCTTATTTTTTGCTGGTTCTCACAATTTTGTCTACTGATGCTAACTTTAATTAAGAATCGATCTCTAGTTCAGGGAAATAGATGACCGTGATTTAGTGCCCGATCTTTTGATTTAATCCCTTAGATTAGCATTGAGACTATCGATTTGTGATTGGTCCCATTGAAATCGTACTCGTGGTTTTTTGCTCATTTGCCAACGGCTCCATCAAAGGCGCCACGGGACATCGCGCCATGCAGAGCAACCCACCACTCCACATGGAAGCGTATAATCAGTCAGTTGAATGGATTAAGTAAGAAATTAAGAATTTTTTATTTTAAAAATGAATTAAATCACTTAAAACTTCTAAAATTTATATAAAAATAAAATGCATAACGAAAAATTTCCAATAACTGCTCGTTGGATTCATATTTCAGAGAGGAATCCAACAAATCCAAAATATTCAAATTTCACTAAATATTATAAACTTAATTTAAGTTTTAATGAAAATAAAGATTTATTAATTACTCTAAAAATACAAATCAGATTGAGTTGAACCTTTCAGAGATTGAAGTTGAGCTTAAAATATGCATATCATATAAATTTCAAACGCAAATGACTTCTAGATTGGGAGATATTGAATTTTGAAGCTCAAATAGTCTATTTAATAAAATAAATTAACAGACTTTATAAAAATTATTTAAATCATGTGATAAACTAATTTTCTTGGGATTTATTTAAATAGACATATCATAAATTAATTATTTAAATATACATATCATAAAAACCTCTGCCTCCCCTAATTTTCTTGGGATTTATTGCTTGCTTAATTAGAAAAAATAATTAATTAAATTTAATTACTCTCATAATCCAATTAATGATAAATTAATCATGTGAACATTAATGAATCAAGTAATTAAGTAATTAATACTTTGAGCAACAGTGAATGAGCCTATGGGATAAAAATGAGACATCCTCCTTAATCTATTCCTTCAAGTTCATTTAATTAATCAAGTTAATTATGGCTTACCAATAATTGAATTACTTAATCAATGAAACTAAGATCTAAATCATTCCAGAACTTAATGACTTAAGTCTTGGGTAGACTCTTAGGTGTTCAATAACTTACATGTGTGGGAGGGTTATAAGAGTACTTAATTAAACCCCTGCTTAACCAATCAATAATTAAGCCAATGCATCCTTTTATTTCATAGAACATTATCAATTTTATTTCCAAAGCATGATATTATGGTGGCTCATAATCACTTGGATAATTATGCTAAAGATAGAATAAAAGGATAATTAATGGACTTAACTTATTACAACCTAATTAACCCATAAAATCAACACACCTTTTCATTATACTAAATTGAACCATAAACATGAGAATGGACTAGGATCAGCAAACTTTTCCTCATTTCTTTAAATCATCAAAACATAAAATGAAAGATGGTATTCAAGCTTTGATTTTCTTTAAATGCTTTTATTTAATATGATTGTCCTTAAGAATTAGTTTGATTGAATGAGATTATATGCTTATATTTAGTATTTTCTAATTAAATATTGTATGTCATTTGAATCATTCATTCATGTCTTTCAAAAATAAATCAAATGAAACTTTCTTGTGTTAAACTTGTATGTGTTGAATTAAATTTATAATATGTGGCTATTATCACTATAAAGTCAAAATTTATTTTTGAAAGTGAATAAATCAACTATAATATTTGAGTGATAATAGTTATAAATATCTATAATCTTGCATGATATATGGCTTAGAACATGTGATATGGAGTTCTGTTTCTTTAGTCCATGGATTTACATAAAGTTTGAATGTTAACAAATGTATAGTCCATTTTAAAAGGACACAATATTTGTTTGTATTTATTCCTATGGATGTACATAATTTTTCATTATTGTAGTCATTTGTACATTTATGTGTATTTAAGAATAGAGGATATATCTAGTCTGGACATTCTGGGGACGCAAGGCTTTAAATAGCCTCAAGGAGGTCTTTACCTCACTCTCTTGATTTAACAATGGTGAAGTATCCACTTAAAACTGATATACACTTGTATGTTCATTTAGCTAATGAATGAAGATCTCCTTCAATGGTGTATTGCTTTAGACTGAATGCCTAGGCTTGTTTGCCCATTAAACTAGATGGTAGGGCATTCTTTATAGAATTAACTGTATTTTTTTGCAGGGGGTTGTGTTAAATATATTGTTGTCATAAATAAATAAATAAAAATTATAAAATTATTATTTGCTTGGTTAAAAATATCTTAACATAGTCCATAAGACAAGTGCTTGGCAATAATTTAAGCCATATGTTTTAAAATATAACTATTATGTGCTATTTGTATTTCCTAACATATGTTTTGTAGGACTTAGGATTTCTTTTTAAATTTTAAAATGTAAATTTGAGTTTAGAACTAGGTTAGGATCTATGGGGTCTAGGATTAGCAGAGCTAACCCTACTAGGAGATGGTGCAGTGGTCCCCTATGGAGCCTAATGGATGTCCCTGAAGAAGGAGATGATGCTGGAAAGAAGACCCATAGATCTAGACTTGTAGTTCTAGGCTGGGCTATTTAAGGGAAAATCTCAGCTGCCCTTTTTTTTTTCTTCCGGGGTGGCGGTACCTGTCCTCATTGACCTGTTTCTATAAATTTAAATTGTCTTGATTTATTTTAGGTGTGTAATAGAATCAACATACTTTTATAGGTTTCTTTCTGTGTTGTGTTTTCTTGTGAATGAAAGCATGGATGATTAGGCTCATAGGAAAAACTAAATTTTCTACCTAACTTAAATCTAAACAACTAAAATAAGAATAAATACAACTTGAAACTTCATATAATTAAAGCCTTAGGCACAACATAAAATTAATTAGAAACCATAAGGTTTGAAATCATGAAATCATATTATTTTCATTCTTTAAATTGGGCAACTTCACCCATTGCACATAAGGGGCATTTGTCCTGTGAGGATGACCACCTTCTTGGGGAAGCCTCCCTTCTATTATTTATTTGGCCTATAACCATTTCTAATTGCATGACATTAGGCATAAATGAATACCCATGGACTAAAATAAATCTTGAGTAAAAAATTATAAAATCTAAAAAATATACATTAGTTAGATGCATCTTCATACCCTACGTGATTCTAGGGATTAGGGAGTGAGTTTAGGTTCAAAGAATCTTTTCCTAAAAATGCAATAACCTAGCCATCTTGCATTCATGAGACTTAGCTTCATGAATTTAAAATGCTTAGGTGGTGTTGTGGCAGCCCTCTTAGGCAATTTATAAGTCCAAGAGTCGGATAGGTTAATTCCTCAAGTGAGAGATGAATTCCCAAAATAGAACTAAGTCAAGCATCTAATATGTGTTAAAAGCACATGTAGACTAGGTTATGAAGCATCTTATTTAGGAATAAGTCTTTAATACTGCAGCCTTTGTCGCTAGAATCTAAGTCCTAGATTTCTAAGAAAATGCCAACTCAAAATCTAAATAAATTCCAAATTTAAAGCCCAATTATAGGATAGTTGAAATGTCTACTAGGCATCCCATTATCAGCATTTTCTACTTCATCCCAATCGCTTCCAAAATCACTCTCTAATTTGGACCCCAATTGAAATTCTAAAATTCAATCCTTTGAAAATCACCTTAGAAATATTTAGAAATAATAACTTATTTCTTTAATAGAGAGTATTCTTAGGAAGAGACCCATCTTAAGATGTAATTAACTATTGGGGCTTGCCTCTATAGGAAACCATGAACCCAGTTGAAAATAAACCCTGTTCTAAATTCTCATGTAGTTCTGGGAAATATCTCTAGTACAAAAAAGACCCATTAGCCTTAGGAGTATTTTATTGAAATGATCAAATCCATTATAGGAAAACATATTTATCTTTTGAGATAATATGCTTATTACTTAATTATATATTTGATCATCTAAATAAGAAATTCCTAAACTCTATGTAGTGTTCTAAATTTCTCCATAGCGAGGGTTTAAGTAGCCCCAAGAGGTCCTTACCTCACTCCCCTGGTTAACAATGGCGAAGAACTTTCTTAAAAATTTTATACACTTGTATGTACATTTAGATGATGAGAGAAAATCCCATTTCTACAAAATACATATATGCATTTGTGGTGAATAAATTCCTATTAGGGAGTTGCCTTTCAAATCTGCGGAGAAAAGAAAGAAGAGACCATATAGAAATTCATCTTAGTAAGACACCATGCAGATCCATAGATGTACTTATTCAGGTGATCGAATACGTCATCAAGGTATAGTGTAATATCTCGAAAGAGAAGTCACTTTTTAATGGAACCAATCACCTCAATAAGGACTCTAAGGATGATGGGTCTACATGTATGAGATTCTTCCCTACTTTACATGGAAAGTAAAGGGGTTTATTTTAAACTAGGTTCATTAAGTTCCAAGGGCAAGCCCTAGTTAATTACATCCTAAGGGATGGGATCCCTTAGAAAACTCTCGATTAAGGTAAATGATCATTGTCTTTGAAGATTTCAATAGGGAGGACTATCAATCGATTAGTTTTATTTTTGAAGATCAAATGGGATTGATCAAAAGAGGGAGTTATTATCGAAGCCAAAATGGAAGATAAGTAGGAAATGCTCACAATGCTAGGAAACCTAGCGAGCATCTCAAACTATTCTGAAATTGGGCTTTATATTTTTGGAAATTGATTTAGTTTGTTTGAGTTTTTTTCATTAGAATTTTAGGACTTAAGATTCCTTAACTATTAAGAAAATGCCTAAGAGGTGAGGAATTATGCTTATGGTCCACAAAGGGAGAAGCAACCTAACATTCTAGGGAGCTTAGGGTGGAAGCACAACCTAAATCTAAGGAAAAATGGGTAATTGGTTTGCCTCCACAAGAGAGGACAAACCACCCGATGCTTGGACTTACAACTGCTTGGTGCCAACTAACTCCTACAATTTTAAATACATGTAGGCAAGTCTTTATGCTTATGCAAGATAGCTAGGTTGTTATTATTTAGAAAGAGACTAAGTCCTTAAACTCACTCCTTAAAGAGACTAGATCATGTAAAGGGACATGCTTCAAATGACCTAAATCTAATGCATTTCAAATTTTATTTTATTTCCATTTTGGACAATTATTTTGACTCAAGATAGTATGATTTTTATGACTAATGCATGAGAAATTAGATTATTGGCCAAAATCAGCGAGAAGGTAGGAGGTGAGTTTCCACCACGACCCTCAAAGGTCAAGTCGGGTTCTCTGGCAAAGGTGGAAGCCCTCCAATCAAGAGTGAAATAAGATGCATTTGTGCATGATATTATAAAGAAATGCTCATCCAGCTAAGGGTTGCTAATTCTTTTGTCTTGATTTTAATCTTAAGCTTTAGGTGAGGTTATGAGTTATTTAATTTTAGTTTGACTTGTTAGGTTGGGTAAAATATTTATGTTTTCCTAAAGAGCCTAATCCACATCCAGGCCATTCATAAAGAAAGGAAATAACTAGGAAAAGCTTGCCACTTAATGCAAACACTAAAAAAATTATCAAACAATTTATAAAGCTAATCGCAAAAAGAATAAATGGCCGTTTGTGGTTAAGCACCACCACACAAACTTGAAAATATCAAATATGGGTAGCCAAACTCTACCCTCATACAACCAAAATTACAAATGAATTGAATTACAATTTAAGAAAATGAATTCATTGTTATGGGGGTCTTCAAGCTTTATTCTTCTTTCTTTCTTCTTCTTCTTTCTTCTTTTTCTTTTGGTTCCTCCTTTGGATGGTTGGAAGGTGGATGCTCCAAGGCTTCACATGGTGCATAAGATGGGATCTTATGAACAATGCTCATCCTAATCACCTTAACAAATCATTCCAAAATCTTGAATATACAAATTTTTACATGAAAAGGAAAAGGGAAATCTAATTAACACTTGTTAAACAAAGGTTAGTTAAATCACACCACACAAATCCCAAGCATGTATATTGGACTTAACACCCCACACATGGATGACTAAGTCCACCTGGCCTATGGATTATGCTTAGGGTATAAGCACCTGCAAGCAAGAAGCATTTATATTTTTATTTATGATAACGCCTCTTAAGAACAATCCCCTACAGAAAAACATAATTAGACTAAGCACGTCCTACCATTCATTCTATATAGCACCCTATCATCTAATCTAAAACATTCATCACAAAACAAACATAACATCAAACCATGCACCGACCTAACCTAAAGATAGAAGTGGTGACTTAGGCTAATGTTTGTGCTATGAAGGTTTGTGTGGTATGCTTAGCTTAAGACTTTAGGTTCAAGTTTTCTAAGTGTGAAGGACATGTTCAACTTAGAGGAGAGTTTCATTTAAGTTGTTTAAGTATTTTGGGTTGGTTTTATTTCATGTTTTAATTTGGTTTGAGTGAAACCTACAATTAATTACTAAGTTATGAAGAGAGGGAAAGAGAAGATAACTTCTCTTTCCTTCCCTAATCCTTAAATAATTTCTAAGGTAGGTTCATGTTTTAGTTTCATTTAGGTGAATGTTTTGATTACATCTTTTAATCAATCGTAAGATTAGACAAACTCTAAACAAACATATTAAAAAAGAAATGCATTTTAAGATTAAATAAAATGAATCAAAATTCACATAACACACATTACTTCAATTCTTTCCTAACATATATAACATGCATATGGATGGATCCTAAACATATCTATACATGCAAATGAGTAGTTAACACACTTTATGATGCATGCTAAGTAATCCATTTAAGAAAATTTAGAAGTTGAATATGCATTTTTTCTTAAGTAGAAAAGGTTTTCCTTATTCAAAATTTTACATACATACATGAAAGTAAGAAATGCATATGTGAGTATAGCGCATTTGTTGACCAGAGGTGTAAGGTATAAGATGTACTTAGGGATACTTAAAGTATCACAATCTTAGGGTTGTCTAGACTAATATACCACTTTCCTTAAGTACAAACATGTATATAAAAGAAATGAAATGGGGAAGGAATATGCAAAAGTTGTTTAATGGATTCATTTTTGTTTATGCAATTTATTCATGCAAGTATAGGCAATCCTTCTTAGATGATGGCATAGGGATGAATAGGGTGTGAGATTAAGTAAGTGTTGAGTTCTTTTCAAATGAACCCTACATCTTACTAACTCCTATTCAAAACTATGCTAACATGAGGAAGAAAGAGAGCCTATGCTAAACATGCTTTTATAATCCATCACATGCAAGCTTATAATTAAAATATGAATAACACACTTTTAGATTTGATATTTCATTTATGAGTTTTGAAAATATTTTGGATTTAGTAGTGATAATAGCCACTCATATTTTACTTTAGCCAACACATGCACATTTGACATAAAGTAAATAATTTTATTTTAAAATTTGAAACATGAAATTATGAATGCATGAATCATGGCATACAACTTAACATGTTGGGAAAGATCAAAGTAATGAAAGCATATGAACAAACTCACTTTACTTAAATCCTAAAGACATTCTTAAGGAAGAAGAAAATTTAGAATAAATCAAAGTGAATTTCAAAATGATTTTTGTTTAGTTTGAAGTTTGATTTAATTTTGAAAAGGTGAGATGAGTTTGTTCCTAACCCATTCCCACATGTGTTAGATTTTTTGTTTAATTTTAGATAATTAAATCCATTTTAAGCATTGATTAGGTTAAGGTATGTATTAAGTGTCTTAATTAATCCTTACCTACAACACTTTAGAAAAAATTAACTAAGTAATTATGAGCCAATGAGATGACATAAAACCCACAAGGAATTTAAATTTGTAATGCACCTAATAATGAAAAGTCTTAATGCAATTTGGCTCACAATTAAAGGTTAATTAAGCTAAGGGTTTAGCTTAAGTACTTTTAAAACACCCTTCACACTTATGAAAGGGGTTTTAATTTCCTTAATTAGAATTAGGCTATTAAACACTAAGCATCTACCCAAGGTAGATTAATTAAGTTCGGAACTTTTGAATTTTTAAAATTATTTTTAAGGGGTGATTAATGAGTTAACTCTTAATTAAGAGGGGATTAAGGAGAGAAAAGGTGGTTTGAGGAATAGCTTAGGAAAATGCCCCAAAATTATTCCATAAAACCCTACTCACTGGATCTGACCTTAATCAAACTTAATCATAGGATAAATCCACTAATCACACCTTAATTACCCTCAGTTACATGAAAGGGATAATTAGGGAATGAAATAGCAATTTCTCCAAGTAAGCCCTCAATAAATCTCAAGAAATTAAAGGGAGGCAGAGGTCATCCGCTAAAATGAACCCTAAGTTTGAGATCAATTGATGACCTAATTAAAGAATAATTTAATTAAGATTCTTAAAGAAACCCAAATTCATAGAAATTAAAATCCATTGAAAATATTTTAGAATATTCTAGATGAAATTATCTTTCCATAGCATTTTTTTTATATTTTTAAAATTTTTCTATGAAGAGTTATGAATTTTAGAAGTTAAAGGATTAATTAAAATTAGGTAAATAATCCCCACTTAATCTCAACTAGGCGTGATGGTGCGCTTTACACGCCATGCATGAGCCACCCACTTAAATGTCATATCAAGAAGGCCACACGCTTATATCGCCATCCGATCAAAGATCGAACTAAAGATTCACCCGTTTAAAATAGATAAAGGATTTCTAAAATAATCTCATCCATCTAAAATGCATGGATGGATGATGAGCTAAGTTCTTCCCTGAGGATTAATGTAGACCATCCATGATCCAAGGGGAGATCTGAGCTTGATCTAGCATGGAATCATAGAAGACTCAACCCACACCATCTAGGCATCATTACCAACCTATCCAACTTGATTTCTCATGAAAATTTTTCACAAAGGACCAACACCTATCAAGCTAAGTGAAAATTACATACCTCCAGGTGATCACTAGTGCTCGATGAGGTAGCTTCACTAGTGGAGAAGCCTTGAAAGTTTCAAGCCTCAAGGTTGAGTGGATCTTCTTATGGACCAACACCACTTGATTTCCCTTGCGACTTTGATCCAATTGAGGCTCTCCTTACTATGGGAACTCAAATGGATGCTTGGGCAAGTTTGAATTGGTCCTTAGAAGGAGTGTGTAGAAGGAATTGGATTAAGATCAAGTGTAGAGAAAGTTGGCAATTGGATTGAGCTCCCCTATTTTGCACTGTTCAAAACTGAGAATTAGGAAAATCAAATCCTCTTAGAGACCTTGGAATGCTCGAGTGATTCAAGTTCTAGCTTCAATCGAGTGTGAGTGTAGTGAATTTTCATTAAATTAGCGGGAGTATATCTCCCCCTATGGCAATCAGATGACCAACCCATTAATTTCCATTTTGATCCAATTGACCATATGGAGTGAGCTGCTTAGGATGTTAGATTATTGTACATGGTCAGTTTGATCCCTTGAGTGGAATGCCAACCACCCATATGCACCAAATTGAGCTTAGGAGGGAGTTTGAAAATTGAATTTATATATGGTGGGTTTGGTCTATGGGCCAAATGGGTTGACCCAAACCCATTGTTGGGTGCACCACTCATCACTAAGTCCCTTGAGCTTTTAGGAAAGCCTTAAGTGATTGTGAAGAGGGTATGACAAAATACCCATGGAAAATTTGTTTCTATGACATAGGGTAAAATGGTCATTTTACTATTTTTCACTTTGGGTATGTTTGGTATGTTGAGAAAATTGGTTTGGCCAAGTTTCATTGAATTTGAATCCATTTGATAGGTTTGGCTCTGTTGACCCATTTTAAAAATCAACTTGGTCAAGTTAATTGGTCAAATTGGGTCCAAGGGTTGGGTCAAGTTCATATGACCATTTGAAATATTTTGGTACCTTTGGTTTGGTTTAATTTGGTATATATTTGATTTTGGCTCATATGACTATTTAGGTCAAATGGGTCAAGTTGACCTATTTGACCCATTTGAGCTATTTGAGGTAGGTCAAGGTAGATTTAGGTTATGTTAGTCATGGAGTGGATTGGTATCTTTATTTCCAATCAATTTGGGTTAAGTTCAATTTTGGCTCAACATGACCCTTTTAGTCTGTTGGGTCTAAGGTCAATTGGGCTAGGTTGGCCAATTGAGGCTTTGGTCAAGTTCCACAAGTGATTTGGGATGGACTTGACCCATTGGTTTCAATCAATTTGGCTTAGATCAAGTTTTGACATATTTTGGTCCTTTAGGTCAAAATGGGTCAACTTGGGTCAAGTGGGCCAATTGGGTTGAGTTAGGCTCAAATGTTGGCTTGGTCAAGTTCAAACATAGGCATGAGTGAACTTAGATCAATAGTTTCAATCAATTTGGCCTATGGTGGAATTTGCTATGTTAGGTTTCATTTTAGGTTAAGTGTTGATTGGTCAACCCTTAGTTTGACTTGTTTGACCTAATTTGGTTGATTGATCATCCCATGATGATCATGATGAGAGAGATATATGAGTTTGGTTCAATCCAATTTGGTTAAGATCAAAAGTTGCCTCATAAGGGTACTTTAGGTCACTTTGGGTCAAGTGAGTCAAAGTGGGTCAAATAGGTTGCTCAAAGCTTGATTTGTAGTTGATTGATCTTGTATATGGACTCATGATTGAAATATAAATCCATTTACAAGTGGTTTGAAGTAAAATGGATTTTAATCCATTTGAAAATTATATATTCAAAGGAAGAATATGAAGGGGTCTTGGGTTTGATTTTTGATTTGGGTTTTGATTGAATGATTGAGGTTTGAATTTATATATGAGCTCATGATTGTAGGGTTGATTGAACCATGAGAAAATCTAGAGTTTAGCTTGATTTGGGAGTGATTTGGCTAAGTTCAAGATTTTGGCTTGAAAGGCTTAGATTTGATTTTGAATTGATTTTAGTTTGATTTTTAGAATTGGTTTTGATTGATTTATATTTATATTTCATTTATATATGTGGATATAAATGAGAATATAAATTGATCATGAGAAAATTTCAAGAATTTGAAGGAGTTTAATCATGATTTGGGATAAATCCATTAAAGGAATTTAAAGGATTTAAGGGAATTTTAATTTAAAATTTAACTTTTGGATTGATTTGATTGATTTATATTTATATTTCTTTTATATAAGAGAAATAAATGAGAATATAAATTTATTTTGAGAAAATCCCATGAGTTTGAAATGGTTTGATCAAAGTTTAGGTTAAATCCATTTATAAAAATTAAGGGATTTAAGGAATTTCAAGCATTTTAAATTTGGAATTTAATTTTTGCCTTTGATTGATTGATTTATATTTATATTTCATATATATGAGCATATAAATGAGGATATAAATAAGTTTTGAAAATTCCCAAGGATTTGAAGTGATTTGATCAAGGTTTAGAGTTGATTTTGGCTAAGTCCTTTAATGGAAAATTAAAGAGGCTTAAGAAAATTTTCATGAATTGATTTGGAATTTTGAATTTGATTTGATGGGTTTGAATTTATATTTCATTTATAAATGGGAATATAAATGGATTATGAGAAAATCTCAAAGCTTTGAATAAGTTTGAATCATGATTTTGGCTAAGTCCTTAAGAAAGGATTAAGGACTTAGGAAATTTGAACTTAGGAATTTTGGATAATTTTGATCATGAGTTTGTATCATAGATTTCAATCATGGGTTTCAATCATGGAATTGAATCATGAAATTGAATTGATTTTAGAGAAAATCAAATAGAATTGATTTGGAGTTTGACTTGAAGGAAGGAAAGTGAGGAATGGTTTAAGCTAATGGGTAGGAGATTTTCCTAACACCCCTAAGGCATGACCTATTCCTATAGCTAACTCTTCTAAGTCTTCTAGGGCTAGGTGAGAGTGTCCATCTAATCACTAGATGTGTCTTAAGACTAAGAAACCCTTAAAGTCTAAGAGAAGTCCTATGCCTAAGATGGAGTGGTTGAGGGCTCATTCAAAAAATGAGGTTAACAAAGGGTGCCCAATAGGTGTTGTGTGACTGACAAGGAACACCACACATATTGGTGTTAACCGAAATGATCAACAACATTGAAAGATCATAAGCACTAACAGAAACTATCTATCCCTTACCCAAAGAAAAGAAGGAATCAGCATAGCATGTGGCTCTACTTATGTCCAAGACATAGAGAGGGAGAAATCCACTAAGGGTAGAGTGATCCTTCCACTAGGGAAGCAAGTTCAAGTCATCAAGGAGATGAAAGGTTTGATTTGATTTGAATCTCAGAGAGATCTCCACTGGGGAGAGGTTGAATTTGTTTTAAATTTTGTTAGGTTTGAATTTTAGATGAGCCCTACCGGTTTGCAATGGGTTGTACTGAATAGGAGCCATGGAGGCTAAGACCTAACTCAGATTTACCAATCCAAAGGGGTAGTCTACTAAACACATAGTAGGACTAACCAGCCAAAGGGATGCCTTTTGGTATACAACAGTTGTACTAGGAAGAAAGCGTAATAGACTTACATCCTCCAAGGGACTTCAGGGTAATCTATTGGCAAGGAAATAGATTGAAACCAACCTAGGGCTGACTATTGAGTGAATGCCACTAGGGGACTTAGATCAACTCAAGGATAGTCAAGATTGATTTCATTTTAGTTTTGTTTGTTTGATTATGATGGATCCCATAGGTTTGCGATGAACTGCACTAAGTAGGGGCCAAGGAAGCCTAGACCTAACTCAAATTTACCAATTCAAAGGGAGTAGTCTACCAACCACAAGGTAGGACTATCCAACCAAGGAGAAATGCCTTTTGGTATACAATGGTCAAGTCTTAAGAAGAAAGCAGGACTCATCTTCTAGAAACAAGGAACCACTAGGGTGATTGGTTATTTTGGGCAACAAATTGAACGACCAGGTCATTATTGAATGCCATTGGGACTTAAATCAGCTCAAAGATAGTCAAGATTAATTTCATTTTATTTATTTTGATGGATTCCATTGGTTTTGATGGATCAAACTAAGAAGGAGCTTATAGAAGCTTAAACCTATATTAGATTTACTAAACCAAAGGGACTAGCTTCTCGGCCAATGGGAGAACTCCAAAGGGAGTTTCCTTTGTAATGATCAATTTAAGAAGAAAGCTAGGATTCATATCTTCCACTAGAAAAGACCTTGGGTGATCTATGTTTTGGGAAACAACAACCCATCTGCCTCGTATGCAATCATGCTAGAAAGAATGTGTCATAGTCTTATATCTTTCAGAATGATTGTTGGGGTAACCTGCTTGTGGAAAAATAGATGAACTCGACTTAAGGGTGACTACGGAGTGAGTACCGAGATTTATCTCAACTCAGGTAGTCAGGCAATTCCTATAGGGAGTTCTGCTGACACTGCCCTAAAGATAGGATATCTTCTTGGGAGAAGGGGCCCTTTGGGGGAAGCGAATTAATTTTGTTTGTTTGTTTTAGTTTTTGGTTTGATTTATCATGGACCCTATTAATTTGTGAGGAATCAAATTGAGAAGGAGCTTATATCAGCCTAGACCTATCTCATTTACTAACTAAGGAGAATTTGTCCATCCAGAAACAAATTTTCCAACCAGGGTGGTTACTAGGAAAGAGAAGCCCAATCCAAAAACTAACCGGGGTGTCTAAATGGGGTCGCGAAGAACATGATCCAAATAAAGTGCCCATAGGGGATGGGGTTGATAAGTGCTTAATCCAAAACCCTCGAGAAAATGACATGGTTAGCCATAAGTTTAATAGGTATTCGGTGTCCAACTCAAGGAGAAAGCACGGGAACTCATATCTGCCAAGAGTGGTGTACTCACCGGGTGAGTCATGATAGTGAACATCAACCAACCTAAGGTGGTTGATTTGCAACAATCCTAGGAAGAAAGCTCGGGACTCACATCCTCTATAGTGGAACCGATTCTGGGATAGTCGACAAGTTATCCTATCTAGGCACTTTGAGTTAATGCCACTAGGGGACTTATATCAGCTCAAAAGTTGTCAAGAGAAAAGGAGACTCTAGGGGACTTATCCTAAACTCTAAATATACTCGACCTAGCTAAAACATGATGGTTAGTTCAAGAAGAAAGCACGAGGTCTCATATCTTCTTAAACAAAGTCAACATGAGGTAGCTTACTGAATGGGCAGTGAAGAATACTAACAAGATGCTCTTTAGTTTGTAGTGACCAAGTTAGGAAGATATCATGGGGGCTCACATCCTCTAAACAAGTGACCATTGAGGTGATATACTAGAGAGGTAGCATGACCACCTAGAGCCTAATGAGTGAGTGCCACAGGGCTTGCTCATAGCTTCGAGATAAAAATTTGTGTTTGTTGTGCATGTGCTACAAGGATAGGATGCCTCTGGGGGACTCTTACACCTACCTTAAAACATGCTGGGGTATTAATAAAATGATGCCAAGGATGGCAACAAGAATTCCCACTAAGAAAGGATGCTGCTTGGGTTCTCTCACACCTAACTTAGTTATGCTAATCAAAATAGGATGACTCTTAGATTCTCTTACACCTATTCTAAAAGCAATGGGAGTGTGTTGTGAAAGAGGGATAAGATGCCACCTGGGGATTCTTACACCAACCTAAACACGTCATGAGGATTCACAAGACAAGCAAATAACACTTGAAAGAAGAGAAGATTTGATGAATGGAATTGATTTTTTTTTATTAATGAATTATTTTCAAATAAGTTTTATTTCATGGGTAATATTTCTTTAGATAGAGCCCATTAATTGAGCATCGGGTGTTCCCCTTTACAATAAGTTGATAAGATCCTCCTTGGTAGCCTTCTCTCTAAGACCTCCTTCAAGTGGGTTCAAACTCCCATCTTTGATCAACAATTGGTCTCCTTAGGACTAACACAAGTTCTCTCCTAAAAGACCTGGGACTAGCTTGTTGTGAGCTTGAATCATTTTGTTGCAACTTGAGGTTTTAGCACCAGCGACTCTCCTCCAAACCTTGCTCTTCTAACCACAACTTTGCATTCTGTAGTGATCTTATTACCCAAAGCTATCCTTAGTGATGGGAGTTTAAAGGAAGAATGGCTTGACCCATACACTAAAGAAAATGGGGTAGATGAGTTGGAGTTTGTGTGGTAGGCCCAAGGCTTCGCTCTTCCACTATCATTTGTTGCCATCAAGAGTCTTCTTGATGAGAGTTTTATTGAATGCTTCTAAGCCATTAGCTTTAGTAGATGGTGGAGTATCTCCAATCTATATCATGTATTCGCAAAGCTATTGATCTTCATGCTTTTAAATAAAATCATTATTATATATTAAGGCACCCCAACCTATATGATATGGTTCAAAAAAAAAGCACATGAACTGACCTCTCGAGTGGGATGGATTCTCGCCACTTGGAAAAGTAGTCGATGCAGAAGATGAATTGATGCCCCTTGGAAGAAGGAGGATCGAATTACTGTACCCAACACTTAAAATGGCCATGAAGCCAAGTGTAGAATGTTGGGTGGTGGAGGACCACACCGTACAGATGGCATCTCCTAGCTACATCCATGCAGATCAGGTAGTAGTATCCAAGTCTTTTGATCTTCAACTTCATCTTCAAACGACCTCACATGTACCGATTACCGCCATAATGCCAGGGCTTTGTGTCTGTCTAAACAACCTAACCACATCTGGTCAAAGGATCATGTATAGGTGCCATCAACAGAGCAGAGAGCTCTTCACGATGGGCTTGAGATTTCTCTTGAGGTAGTTTTGGTGTTCAAGTAATCTATGATTGCCTCTAATCCTCCTTGTCCATTTTGGCAATGACAACCTCCCCTTCAAGAGAAAGTCTCTCTTTTGCATCAATATGGATAAGACTTGTCTATTTTGGACCCTTATTGAAATGGACTCATCTTTGACATGCCAACTCTTTGGCAAGTTTTGCCAAGGCATCATCTGATCTCGGAGAACCTTGTAGATGGTAACTTTGGGAATGGGCCATGTTTAGTAATGATGAAGCTTGGGCTTGAGAGGACCCAACAATCAAGAATCCCAAAGATGTTGATGCGAGATAGTGATAACTCCAAACGGCAATCAAAGCCTCATACTGACTTCATTGTTGGTGGGGTTGGAAAGATAGTAGAATCTCATCACATCTGGTTTGGAGTTAGAAGAACTATATCCCCCTTTCCTAGGAGAATAGATCATGGTGCTTCACCTTTAAGAAAAGAAGAACCATCAAAATACATCTCCCATCGATTAAGTTCATGATTTGTTCATCGGGAGATCATGGAGAATCAGAAGTGGGTGTCGCTAAGAAATTTGCTAATGCTTTTTACCGCATGAGGGGGCAGTATATCATGGACCATGAGCCAAACATCCAAAAAAAGTGTTGGTGGTGTCATTAGGTAATGCAGTGGATTGGTTCTTGAGATCAAGTTCACCTTATGAGAAAGTATAGTGAAGCTAGATGCAAAGATCAAAGCTAGTAATATTTCTCAATAGGTGGATAGTTTGCTTCAACAAGGATCAGACGATAGCTGAGGTAGTAGAGTGAGCTTTCCTTCACCTCATCATTATCTTGGGCCAACAGAGCTCCGAGAGAGTCATGTAATGCAGCAGTGTAAAGGATCAACGCGCCGATAGCAACTGGCTTCACCAAGTATTCTTTGATATCTTTGAATGCGTACTGGTACATGTCATCCCACTTGAACTTGACATCCTTTTTGATAAGTGGTAGGAATGGTTTGCATCTCCCTGATAAGTTTAAGATATAGCATCTTAGATACGCCAGCCGTTCTTGAAAGGATATGAGTTAAGTTAAACTCTTAGGAGGTGGCATTTCTAAGATATCTTTGATCTTTTCATGATCTATTTCTATTCCCTGTTGAACACAACAAACCCAAGGAATTTCTCACTCAATGCACACTTGGGAATTCATCTTGAGTTATATTATCTTAACCATTTGAAAACTACTCTCAAGTCAAAGAGGGTCTTCTTTTCTCGCTCTTACTACTAGATCATCAACATAGCACTCAACCGATGATGGATGAGTTCATTGAAGATCTAAGTCATGGCATTGGTATGTAGCACCAACATTTTTAAGGTGAAAGGCATGACCCTATAATGAAGATTCAATTAGTGTTTCTTTCATCTTCGAGACATCTTGATTTGGTTATAGCATGATCCATCCATGAAAGAGAAGACTGCATGAGATGAGGTAATGTCCACCATTAATTCTAGTATAGGAAGAGGAAACTCATCCTTAGGGCATGCCTTGTTTAAGTCCCTAAAATTGATGCAAATGCAAATTTGGCCATTCTTCTTCTTAACTGACAACACTAGCTAACTAGGTAGGATATTTTTCTTCCCTGATGAAACCAACATCGATTTTTGACTTCAAAATGACCTGTTGTTCAATTTCTCGCATGCATCTAGGGGCTTGCTTAATAGGGTAACATTAGCTATAGCTTGTGGACTGCAACATCATGAGATAATTAGGGCATTTCTTCATAACTCCATGCGAAATAGTCTTTAAACATAGTCAATAGCCTAACTAAGTCATTAGTTTTTTCTTTATTCAGTAACAAACTGATGTATGTCGGGCGATGATTTTCTTCTGTCTCAAGGTTAATTTCTTTTAGATTGTCAATGGATTTTTTCAAAATTCTAGTGGTGCCTCTTTGACTTGGAGATCATCCGGATCATCTCAAGTTTCTAAACACACATTCTCATAAGAGTTGGGGATGTGTGAGAAGAACCTATCGATTATAAATGGTAACAACTAAGTGTAATCGTCATCATGACCTGTCGAATCCTAGTCCTGCTCTTGATTGTGCTTCCTTGTATTATTCCATAATTTTTTTAAAATATTCTAACCTATGCTTGGACCAAGTGTGAGGAACTAAACCTTTCTGTATAAGATTTTGAACACAAGGTGAGTAAAAGTTAAAAGGTAATTCCATTAATTCTTTAAAAGTATCTTCCTCAAGTCCTACATCGAGCTCTAGACTTGAGGATGATGAACCCAAAAGAACCTCTTATGCTTCATGTCACTGGAAGACTTAGGGAATTCCTTAACAACTAAACCTTCAACTTTCTGAGGTGTAAGTGAGGTAAGAGCTAAGGTTCCCAACTACTACTGAATAGTTTCTAATAAACCAGATTCAAATATTTTGCTTTGCTTAGAGGCCTTGTCTTCATCTCTGACTGGATCAAAAGTCACCTCCAATGGAACTCACTGAGAGGGGTTGGCTAGTATATTAATCACATTGGACTCATCCTCCAAGTTGGAATCTAAGTCTATGTAAATAGTACGGGTACTCCTTTGAATTGAAACATGACCTCTATTGACTGAAGGCCAACTAGGTGGTCTTCCACCCTAACCCCTGCCCCTCTCTACCGGTAGAGGTTGAGCCATCCTACCCACATGTCCATATGATGGAATGAACCATGGGTGAATGTGATATGGATCCACTTCTTCTTCAATTCCCCTTTCTTGCTTACTTGGACTTTTCTTTTTTTTTTCATTTTCTTTTATCTTTTCTTTTGATTTTGCATTTTCTTTTGAATTTTGTCCAAGTTCATGAGAAAGGGTGTTTTGAGAAAGATAATAGGTCGCATCCTCATAAATCTCAACCTCTCTAACTGAGAATGGCTTTTTGTCCCTATTGACATGGTACTCAATTCCATCTTTTTTGAACTTGATGCACCATGAAGGGAGGATGAAATGATCTTATTCTAATGTATCCAAGGCCTACCAAGCAAAAAGTGAATGAAGTATTGAATCAATGATGTAGAACTTGGCTTCAGCCTTCCCACCGATCTCCAATATAACACTATAGAACCTAAAGCTCGCCTTTGATCATTGAATCTCAACATCATCCTATCTCCTCGAAGAGTAGAGATGTCGATCTTCAAATAGGCAAGGGTCTTTAGACTCATAATATTTATGATGCACCTGAATCCATGAGAACCTAGAGTCCAACTTGTCCATGTTGTAATGTATAGGGGACGGTTGTGCCAAGTCCCCTAGTAGAAGGTCTTCATCGTGAAGGAGATCCTTGGGCTTCTTGCATAGTGTGCTTCCTCACCTATATCATATGAGCTAAGCATATTAGATCAAGGAGGGCCTTGATTAGTGATTCACTCATCTCTTTGGATAAGACAAGGGCATCATATAGCTTAGATGACAACTTTCTTAGATGAGAAAGATGTTGTAGTCCACCTTGGTTGGTCTTCCACAAGCATATCCAAGGGTGGAGCATCCTGGAAGGGCTTCGATCTCGCACCAATGACTTATTTCCTCTATCTAGAGGTGCCGCCTAGGAGGTAGAACCTTGCCACTATGGAGGTTGACTTGAATCTCTGAGGCAAGGTGGTGGCAAGTTCTACCGCACTGTGCTCACCTACAACTTCTCCTATGGGACTCGTAATTGGGATGATTCCAAGTCTATCTCAAGAGGTGAACCCATAGTATTGAGTTGGAAAGTCCAACTAATAAAGAGAAGATCAAAATTATTATAGTTAATTAGACTTGAAGAGTTATCAGAATAGAAGAAGATAACTCATCAAGAGACACATGTAATTCAAATCAGTTTTATTATTTAATTGGAAGTATTTGAGGTACAAAGTAGAAGTCAGAGTGAGTGAGTGTAAGGGATTTGATGCCCTTATCTACTAATACAAGAGTTCTACTAGAAGAAGAAGAGCTAGCCAAAATGGTAGAAGTCACCGTGTGGAAGAACTAAGGTCGAGTCCGGACATGGGATAATATGGTAAGGGCTATCCCGGATCGACATGTTGCCATGCCGCCGCCTGAGCTCCCACTTTCTTAGCACTAGCAACTTGCAAACCTTCCTTGGTGTTGGAGGTTTGAGAACTGCACCTCAAGGAAAGCTTCTTGATCTTCAATTATTTTCTTAGAGATTTTAGGCAAAGAAATGTCCCAACCTTCTTTGGTTTTGGTAGGATCATTTGTATCCCCAAGGGTTACTTTAATGGAACTGGAAGGTTGTTCCACAAGCTATTATTTTGGGATAACGATAGCACTAGTCTTGAAACTATGTTTAAGCCAAACCTTGAAAGTAAAGCAATCCTCTAAAATGTGGCCTAACATACGGTGGTAGGGGCAAAAGTTTGGATCATGACTTTTACCAACTTACTTCAGTCTCTTAGGATTGGGTAGCTGAAAATTAAAAGAATAAAGTTTGTTTAAAAGAATAAAGTTTGTTTAACTTATCTAAAAGGGTAGGTGGACCATAGCTACCTGGCGACAAATATGCATGTCGGTGGTATGGTGTGGGAGGTTGTTATCTAACCATGGAGGGAGGTGGAGGCTATGGGTCCTCGGTTTGGAAAGGAGGTGGAAGGCTGAGGTCATGGTTGCTCAGGGCCGACCTAGTGCTTCCCTTATCAACTATTGCTCTAGTTTCTTCTCATAAACCTTTTGGGATTTGCTTTTGGCCCGATGGAAAAGGAAACTATTCAGCCTCTCCTAATAGACTATCACCTTGTTGATTAGCTTCTCAAATATCTTTATGGTGAAGCCCTTAAACATGAAGGCGACCAGGCCATGGATATTCTTCAAGAGAATCAATGGCATCATTGAGATTCCTCTTCATACTCAGTTTTCATGAAGAATAATCAATAAGTGACTCAGTCTTTGTTGGGCTACAAGATCTTGGTAACCCTTTGAGGGCAATTGATATTGGTAAAAATAAACAAAAATTGTACTTGCACTGACTGAAAGAGATCTGTAATGAGAAATGAACTTGCATCAATTTTTTGTCTCCATAGATTTTTTTGAATTTTTGAATTTTGAAAATTTGACCCACATCCAATAACTTGGAAGTGTTATGTGGGGTTCAAATAAATTTGGAGAGATTGATTGAAAGAGGAATTTGAGTATGAATCCAAACTTCAACAAATTTAGGTATGTTGAAATATGGGTTCAAAAATATTTGATAGGATGCTTCCATAGGTTCATTATTTTATTTTGATTTTAAATTTTTGTGATTTTGAGGACCCTTTCCTTTAACAAATTTGGGTATGTTAAAGTAAGGGTCAAATGATTTTGTTTTGTTTGAATGTTTTGAAATTTTATTTTACTTAGCAAATTTAGGTATGCTAAGTGAAGTAAAAGTGATTGTTTCTTTTTGTGAATTTTGTTTTGTTTTGATTTTGAAAATTTTGGGAATTCTTACTAAGCAAATTTAGGTATGCTTAGTGAAGAATCGTAGTGTATTTTGTTTGATTTTGAAAAACAGGATTCTTAGCAAATTTAGGTATGCTAAGAAAATCCTAAGTGTTTCATTCATTTGGAAAATTTTGATTTTTGAAAAGGGGTAGGATCCTTAACAAATTTGGTATGCTAAGGGGATCCTAAGGTGATTTATTTTGTTTTTGAAATGATTGAAAGTGGTGATTCAACTTTAGAAAATTTGGTATGCTAAAGATGAAATGCCACTTGGTTTTGTGAAATGGAAATTTCACTTAGCAAATTTGAGTATGCTAAATGAAATTCCAAATGGTGTGTTTAAAATTTTGATTTCATTTTTGATTTTGAAAAATGGAAACTTCTCCTTAGCAAATTTGGTATGCTAAGGGAAGAAGTTCCAAAAGGTGTTTGCAAATTTTTGTTTTAATGTTGGAAAATTCATTTAACAAATTTGAATATGCTAGGTAGAGTTCCAAAATATGTTTTGAAAATTTTTAAATCTTGGATTTGGAAACTTTACTTAACAAATTTGGGTATGTTAAATGAAGTTCCAAATATTGTTTGAAAATTTTTAAAATTTTGGATTTGGAGAGTTTACTTAACAAATTTGAGTATGTTAAGTAAGATTCCAAAATGTGTTTTGAAAATTTCTGAATTTTGGATTTGAAAACTTTACTTAACAAATTTGGGTATGTTAAATGAAGTTCCAAATGTGTTTAAATTTTTTTGAAATATGATTGTTGATTTTTGATTTTGGATTTGGAAACTTCACTTAGAAAATTTGAACACACTAATTGAGGTTCCAAATGTATGTTTGAAAATTTTTGTTGGATTTTAAATTTGGAGACTTCACTTAAAAAATTTGGATATGTTAAATGAAGTTCCAAATATGTTTGAATATGATTGTTGATTTTGATTCAATTTGGATTTGGAAACTTCACTTAGCAAATTTGGGTATAAGTGAGGTTCCAAATATGTTTGAAAATTTTGATTTTGAATTTGGAGACTTCACTTAACAAATTTGGGTATGTTAAATGAAGTTCCAAATGTATGTTTTGAAATTAAAATATGATTATTGATTTTGATTTTGGATTTGTAAATTTTACTTAGAAAATTTGATTCTACTAAATGAAATTCCAAATGTGTTTAAAATTTTTTTTTGAAATATGATTGTTGATTTTGATGTTTTGAATAGAGGACCTCCATTTAACAAATTTAAGTATGTAGAATGGAGATCCATTTTATTTTGAAATATGATATTTTATTTTGTGTGTGATTATTTTTTTGAAAGAGGAACTCAACTTAAAAATATATATGAAATATGTTTAAGTGGGATTTCTAAATGATATTTTATTATTTTTACTTAGGAATGAAATCTTCATTTAATAAATTAAATGAGGATGTTCATGTGTGCTTTTTGAAACTTTTAATTTTGTTTGCAAATGAACTTTTTATTCTTTAAGTGTGAATGTATTGAATAGAATAATTCATGTGCTTTTTGAAAGGTTTTTTGATTATGATTGTGATTTTTGAAAAAAAATGATTGTTTATTTTATTTTGAGAATGAAATCTTTATCAAAGTGAATTGAAAGAAGATATCCATTTGTGCTCTTAGAAAATGTTATTAGTTTTATTTTGAAAATCCACATGTAACAATTATATGAACTATTAAATAAGGGTGAAGAAATAGAAAATATTTTTTTTAGTGCATTTTGAAAAGGTGCTTTTGAAAAAGCAAAGTTCTTTATGGAAGATTTATTATTTTAGGATGAACCTTTCCTTATCATGAAAATGATAAGGAGGAAGTCTTTAAGATGTTTTTTTTTTATTTTAGATCTTTTCATTTTACCCATTGGAGAATGGGGTTTTAAGACCAACAAGGAATGGGTCCTAAAACCTAAAGATGTTGGCTAACTTTTGAATGAAATGAGCTAAGTGCCACAAAAGAAGGATAGTCTTGGATTATGCCAAAGTACAAACCACTATCGATACTCAAAGACAATGATCATTTACCAAAGATGGAGAGAGAAACCATTAGTTCAAAAATTGTGAATAATTCACACACATATAGAGTTTGCCTTCAAATGTGGTGAAAGGAAAGGCAAAATTATATATGTGGAAATTCATCTGGTAAGACATTAGAAAGATACTTATTGGGTGATTGTACATCAAGGTATAGTGTACTAATTGAAAGACAAAGTCACTACCCTTTAATGGAACTAATCACTCAATAAGGACTCTGATGATGGGTCTCATATGTGCTAGAGATTCTTCCCTACTTTACATGGAAAAGTAAAGTAGGGTTTATTTTTAAATGTTAGTTAAGTTCCCTTGGGAAAGTTCCATAGTTAATTACATTCTAAGGGATGGGATCCCTTAGGAAAACTCTCGATTAAGGTAAATGATGTTCTCAAGATTTCAATAGAAGGTGTTGACCTCACTTTTGGAGTGAGCTCTTAACCTCCTCTTCTTAGACTCTTACACTAAGAACTCCAAATCATAAGACACTTCTAGTGATTAGGTGAACACTTAAGCCTAGAGACTTGAAGTATTGATCATAAGATTAGGCTATACCTTGGGCTTGAAATTACCTATCCCATAGCCTAAACCCAATCTAGATACACTTTCTCAAATCAAACCTAGATTCAATTCTCAAACCAAATCTCAAATTCAAATTCAAATTCCAAATCTAATTTCAAAATTTGACTCCAAATGATTGAAACCCAAAATCAAATTCAAATAAGACCCTTCCTAAGCCATATGAACCATTCATAAGCTTTCAAAACTCCCTTAGATCAAATCAAACTTAATTGATCTCTTTATAAATCAATTATTCCTTCATTTATATTCATAAATATAAATGAAATCCAAATTCAAGTGACCAAAACTATATAAAAAAATCAAATCCAAACTCAATCCAAACCCTTTAAGCCAATTCTTTGGACTTAGCCAAATTCTATCAAGATCAAGTCAAAACCAATGAATTTTCTCTTAAGTCAATCATTCAATTAATTATCTACCCAAATATAAATGAAACCTACCATCATCAAATCAAATCGAAACCAACCTAAGTCAAATCCAACCTAGCCCTTTTGACTTGAAAATTTCAAATGAGCCAAAATCCCTTAGACTCAAATTGATTGTCATTGAATTTATATTTCAATCTGGGCTCATATATAAGTTCAACTAAACTCAATCAAACCAAAACCAAACCAATACTTGCTTTGGTCCACTTGACCCAAAGTGACCTAAAGGTCCCATTTGAGCCAACTTCCAATCCAACCCAAATTGGATTGAACCAAGCTCACCAAAACCTTCCACCATGATTGATCACCTAGAATGATCAAATGCAATCAATTGGGTCAAACCAACTCAAGTTAGTCATTTGACCAAGTCAACCCATAGCCCAAATAAACCAAAACTAGACAAAGTTCATCCACCAAATTGATTGAAATAATGATTGAATCAACCCAAAATCAATATTTAAATCTGACTTGATCACCAATTGAGCTAAACCAAGCCCAATTGGCCATATGATCAAAGTTGACTCAAATTGGCCTAAAGGACCAAATCAGGTCAAATCATGATCTAACCCAAATTGATTCAACCAATGGCTTAAGTTCATTCCAAATTATTATTGAACTTGACCAAAGTCATAATTAAATTTAATCAATCAATTGGTCAACTTAACCCAACCTAGCCCAAATTGGCCTAAAGGGTCAATTTGTCCTAAATCCAAATTAAATACAAATTAATTCAAACCAAGATCACATTCATCTTCAATTAGCCAATTGAACATGAATCAACCCATAACCAATTTGGCCAATTTTGGTCAAATTGATCAATTTGACCCAATATTTATATGACCCAAATTGAGCCAAATCCCTTGAAACTAAGCCATGACCCATTGGGGGATGAGCAAACTCGACACAAACCCATTTGGGATCAGCCCAAAATCAACCTAACCCATTTAAATCACTCATGGATCCTCCCCATAAGTTCACCCAACCTTATTTAATTCTCCCCATCACAAGCACTTAACTCCTCCCAACATTTATATTGAATAGAGTGATCATATGGTAGCAAGAGAGGACTTTGGAGCAAAATCAATAGTCCTCAATCATTCCATCATCCATCCCAACCACAAGCAAGATGATCAATTTGGAGCCAAAAAATTCTAAAAGAATGGATTTTGGCCATTATAAGAGGGAAATGAGGCTTTAGATCTTACTCCCACCACCATTCAACCCAAAAGCACCAAAGAAAAAAAGGAATCCATCCCACCTCAGAGCCATTTTTGAGCTAAAAAACACAAATAGTTACTTTTTTTGGTGGTGATAAACATCAGAAGATGATTCAAGGGAGGTAATGGTTAAAGAACATTCCAAAGCTTTCACATACCTGAGTTTGCCGGATCTTCACCAAAACCATCCCTGAGGTAAATTTTGTCAAACTTAGCGACCAGGATTTCATGTATTTTGTGTTAATTTTTTAATTTTATTTCCCAAGATAATCTTGCATTTTTACTTTAAATCATCCCAATTAAAAAATAATTTTTTTTGTGAATGACACAGAGTCCATTTGGATAAGTTTTCACTTAGAAAACCTATTTTTCCATTTAAAACCTTGTTTTTTATTTTCGTCCTGGTATATGGTCCATCCAGTTCAAGATGACCTGGATCATGCATGATCGTGATCCTTTGATCGATGCAATCCCCAAACTCGATCCGCGGTTGCGTGATTGATGGCTTTCATCACCGATCCGCGTGATCTAGGCCTTCTATGATCAGCAGAAATAATGGTCTCTAAAACCCTTGCCGGTCTTTTTTTGATCATTAGAGCTTTTTTTATTTAAAAATTAATTTAAATTACTTGAAACTTCAAAAATTCATAGAAAATAAAATACTTAACCAAAATTGCAAACAAAGGCTCGTTGGATTTCATCTTCAGTGGAATCCAACAAAATAAAAATCTCAAATTTTATAAGTATTTTAAGGTTTATTTGAGTTTTAGTGAAAATTAAATTTCATTAATTAAACCCAAAATATATGTGAGATTAAGTTGAAATTTTCAAGGATTGAAATAATGTTAAAACACAACCACCATAAAAATTTCAAGTGAAAATGACTTATGGATTGGGAGAAATTAAATTTTGAAGTTCATTGTCCATTTTAATAAAATAAATTAAATAAAAAATTCAAAAATTTACAAAAATCTTCAAAAATGGCTTAAATCACTTCAATTGACAACTAGGACTCTTAAGAAAATAATGTGATCTTCTAAATCCTAATGAACCCCAAACAACCACTTAAGAGTAGAGTTTAATCAATTAAGGAGTTAATTAAAACATAATCTAAAATAATTTAAATATCAAATCAAAATCAAAATGAAAAGTTAGCAATCATTAATCAAACCTCAAATCAAAAATATCACTCTTAGAGGAAATTAGATTAAATATGATTAAATCTATTTAAAGCAATAAAACTCAATTAAATGATTAAATCTTAAATCAAACTTAAAATTCAACAAATCTAAGACACTTTAACATGGGTTAAACTAGTATAACTAAACTACACTAAGCATGGAGTCTTAATCATATGAAACTCCTTAATGAATATAAATAAACTAAAACTAATTAATCATTAAATAAACTAAAATTCAATTTGATTAACAAACCAATTCAACATAATCATTTGATATTAATCAAATTAAACCAAATAAAGTTAAAGTAAATTTAATTAACATATGATTAAATCACATCTATTTGGAATAAGATAATTAATTAACCATCAAATATTTCAATAACTAAATCAAACATGTTAATGAAATCAAACAAACATAAAAATTGAATCAAATCAAATAAAATTCTAATCATAAATAATCAAACATAATTGAAATGAAATTAACAATTAATTCACTTAATGATAATGATGGTAATAACAATAATCCTTTAATCAAATCAAACTTAAGTAAAACACTTAACTAAATCAAATCACTCACGTGGAAATTAAGTCATTAATCTCTAATTAAAACCTTAATTTAATGATTTAAAAATTTAATTACCCTTAATCAAACTTAATTAATCAAACATTAATTAATGCAAATTAATGAATTAATCCATCATCTTAATGAATCAAATTAATTTAAATAAGTTACATTAAAGCTAACTCTAAAATTAAGCTTAAATCAAATGCTAATTAAATTTAATAATTAATCACACCACAAGTAAGCTAATTAAGTTAATCAAATTAATCATATTGAACTAAGCATAATCAAAATGAAATTAAATACTAATAAAACCAAAATTAAACCTAAATCATTAAGTCATTAATTACATAATTGAATAAATCTTTATTTAATTTAATAATTACTTAAACACACTCCTTAAACTAATTACCCTTAAGCTAATCCAATTGAATAAACCTGTAAATGCAAACTTAATAAATTAATCCACCATCTTAATAAACCATATTTACTTTATAAAAATTAATTCAAATTAAAATTAATTAATAATCTACTAATTAATTTGATCACACATCTTAAGTAAACTAATTAAAGTCAATCAAATTAATCATATTAAACTTAAACTTAATCAAACTTATGCAATTAAATACCAATAAATTCTTAATTTAAAGTTAAATCATTAAGTCATTAATTACATCATTAACCTAAATAAATATGAAATCAAATTTTAAAATCTTTACTTAATTTAATAATTGATCACACCTCTTAAACAAGCTAATTAAGTTAATCAAATTAATCATATTAAACTTAAGCTTAATTAAACATAAATTTGAACATAATTAAAATGAAATTAAATGCCAATCAAATAAAATAAGTTATTAATTACATCATTAACCTAAATAAATATGAAACCAAATTAAAATTAAACAAACCCTTATTTAATTTATTAATTAACCTAAACACACTTCTTAATTAAACTAATAATCACATTAAACCTAAGCAAACCCATAGACTAATAAAGCTAATCAAATCAAATTAAATTAAGAAAGACTCTCATCAATTTAATATACAATCAAATCAAATCTCATTCAACCTACTTAAATAAGATAAAATAATTAACTATCCAATGTGAAATCAAAATGCAAACCAAGCTTTGATAAACATGACAAATGGATGAGATCAAAAAATAAAATTGTAATTACAAGGAATCAAACTCAATTAAAATCAAAATAAAATATCAATTAATCTAATCATCAAACTACAAATGAATGAACCATAATCAAATCAAATAAACATAAAGTTAAGTCACATAACCATAATCAAAGAAAATAATTAGATATTAATTTAAAAGGATATTGAATTATCAAGATTTAATTAAACCAAAACATCTAATCTAAAATTAATCATGAATTTAAACAAACTTCAACTTTATTAGAGATCAAGGATATTGAATTAAGTTAAAACATCTAATCTAAAATTAATTAATCAAAGAGCACATGAATTTAAATAAACTTAAACTTCATTACATATTAAGGATATTGAATTATCAAGATGTAATTAAATCAACACATTTAATCCAAAATTAATCAATCAAATACATGAAGCTTAAACAAACTAAAATTCTAAATTCTAAATCAAATCAAATAAATTCACAAATTCAAATGGGCTAATTAAGATATAGACCTTAGCGACTCTTTTGGAGTTAGGATGTAGAATAGGATGAGTTTACAAATGGAATTCATTCTACTCTTCATTCTTGAAAACTTAAACATCACTTTATCCAAATAAAAGTGAAATAATAAAAATGAAAAATAAATCATTAAATCATTTAAATTGAAATCACCCAAAGTAAAATTTAAACAAAATTCAAACTCAAATTGAAACTTAAACTAAAGAAGCCTAGTAAAGTCTTGTCACACAAGCCTTAAGCACACATTAGAATACTAAGTCACCACTTAGTGCTAAGTCGGCATTGTATATGATGTTGTATTTTATTTTGTGATGTAATATTTTAGACTGGATGAGGTGTATGTTTTGTAGACTAGATGTTATAGTATTAGCTAATCATATTTTTCTATATATGCTTAAGGTCACTATAATAAAATATAAATGTTTTTTGTGCAAGTTGCTTAAAGCGTAACCCATTAGACAGGTGGGCTTGGTTACCCATGTGTGGGTGCTAAGTCCAAATTATTCATATAACTACTTGTGTTATATGGTGTGTTTAGCTAACATTTTATTTTTCGGTGTACTAGATTTATTTTTCTATTTTTAATGTAATTTTGCATTAGAATTAGGATTAGTGTTATGGGGATTAAGATGAGTGTGGCAAAGGCTTAGTCTGGGGTGCCATGTGATGCCTTTGGAGCAAATCAAATCAAAAGAAAGAGAAGGAAGAAATGAAGAAAGAAGACCCCCATAGCATGTATTATTTTGTTTTATAATCCGTTGTATAAGGGTAGAGCTCTACCCATCTTTTTTTTTCTCTTTTGGGGTTTTGAAACCGATTGGCCTTTTATTCTTTTAAGAGTTTATAAAATTGTTTGATGTTGTGTTTAGATTACATTAGAATAACATGCTTTTCATAGTTTCTTTATGGTGATGTTTGAATGTGTGGATGCGGTAGGCTTTAGGAGGAAATTAATTTTTCTACCCCAATTAAAACTCATAATTAAAATTTTAAAATAACTCATAACCTCACCATAAAGCTTAGAATTAAATCAAGATGATAAAATTTTTGAACCCTTAGATGGATGAATGAATGTAATATCATGCATGTCATATTCTTCCACTCTTGTTAAGAGGGGCTTCCATCTTTGTAGAGAATGAAGGCTTAGCCTCTGAGAGCCTTTGATGGAAGAACACCCATTTCTCTTGATTTGTATCAAGTTATGCATACAAAATCCCATGACATGTCAAATAAAGAGTCCAAAAGAATCAAATAAATTTCATAAAATTTGCATTTGATTAAGTCATGGTTTCATACCACTCATGCTCTAGTCTCTTAGTGAGTTTAAGGACTTAGTTCTCTCTAAATAAATAATAGCCATCTTATAAAGCATAAGACTTGCCTACATGAATTTAAAGTGGGAGGAGTTAGTTACGCCACTCTGGTAATAAGTCCAATGTTGGGTGGTTTATTCTTTTATGGAGATACACCATATACATTTTCACCTTAGATTTAGGTCATGCTTTGGTCCTCAAAGCTCCTAGATTTAGGATATTAGGTTGTGTTTCCCTTTGATACAAGCATAAATCCTCACCTCTTAGGCATTTCCATAATCTTAGGTTATGGAATTATAAGCTCGAGTAATCTAATAAAATGTCAACTCAAATAAATAACTCTCTTCAATTTAAAAAAAATAAAGCTCAACTATATGGTATATTGGAATGCTCACTAGGCTTCCTAGTATCATGAGCATTTCCCACTTTCTCCTTTTGGATTCTAAAAATAAGTCTTCTCCATCTATCCCATTTGGTTTTCTAAAATAGCCATTCCTTTGATAGTCTTAACCTTAAAATCTTTGGAGACCCTAATTGTCTACTTTAATCAAGTATTCTTAAGAATTCTCATTCCTTACAATGTAATTATAGGGGCTTGCCTCCATAGGGAACTTAATGAACACGCTTAAAATAAACCCTACTTTACTTTTCATGTAAAGTAGAAAGATCTATATATTCAAGACCCATCTTGCCTTAGAGTCCTTATTAGGTGATTAGGTCCATTATAGGGTGGTGATTTCTATCTTTGATATAGTGCATCATTCCTTAATGTACTCACTTCAATAAGTACCTCCCAAGATCGTGGTGTCCACATCTCAAAATAAAACACACAAATTTTTTGACTCGGTGGGGATGGTTCCTCTCTCCATCTTTAGTAGACAATTATTGTCTCCAAGCATTCATAGTGGACTTATATTTTATAGGTCAGACTATCATTCTTTTGTTTGAAAAACTTATTTCATCCTTAAGCAAAGCTCACCAACATCATTTAGGTTTTAAGACCTCTCTCCATGTAGGTCCTAAAATCCCTATTGGATTCCCCCAATAGGTGAAAATTAAAATTAATCAAACAAAGGAGATGACCAAAATTAAGAACCTCTTCTTCACATGGTGAGGCAAGGTTCATCCCATGAACAATAAGAAAATAAAACCCTTCTACAAAATAACATCTTTCCAAAAACTTTCAAAATCCACATAATAATAGATCTTTACACAAAATTTGTAAAAATTTCAAAAGGCACAAAACATATATAACCAAACCTCGTTTAACAAATATGATTGTTACAAGGAGGTTCCTTTTAAAATAAAATCAACCATTTTAATGTCTTTTTTAAAAGCACATTTTCTTTGGAAATAGCTATCCCCATCCCATACTCAAATTTGTTGGATGGAGATTCTATTTTGAATAAAATCATGATATAAAATTGAAACTCCACTTAGCATACTTCACATGTGCTAGAGTTGAAGTTTCCTCTTTTAGAAAAGCAATAAACCATACACATAAAGAGAAGTCAAGTCATATGTTTAAACCCCCCTAACATACCCAAATTTGTCAAATGGTAGTTCCCTTCCCTTGGAGAAGGTAGATTCAATTCTATTTGCATTTGTTTGATAAAACCCTTCTTGCCAAAGCATTGGACTTTAAAACACATTGGGAGCTCATTTGACATGTCCAAGTATGTGAATGAGAACACTTTTGAAAATCATAAGAACAAATTGAACACCATTTAACATACTTAAGTTTGTTAAATAAGTTCCTTTTCTTTCAATAACCATAAACACATCGACTTTCACTTAACATACCAAATTTGTTAAGTGAGTTTCATTTTCAAAATCATAAACACACTTAACTTTCACTTAACATACCAAATTTGTTAAATGAGAGTTTCATTTAAAAAATCATAAATACATTTAACTTTCACCTAACATACCAAATTTGTTAAGTGAGAGTTTCATTTTCATAAACACATTTGACTTTCACTTAACATACCAAATTTGTTAAATGAGAGTTTCATTTTCAAAATCATAAACACATTTAACTTTCACTTAACATACCAAATTTGTTAAGTGAGAGTTTCATTTTCAAAAATCATAAACACATTTAACTTTCACTTAACATACCAAATTTGTTAAGTGAGAGTTTTTTTTTCAAAATCATAAACACATTTAACTTTCACTTAACATACCAAGTTGTTAAATGAGAGTTACATTTTCAAAATCATAACACATTGGACTTTTTCTTAGCATACCAAATTTGTTAAGTGAGAGTTTCATTTTCAAAAATCATAAGCACATTTGACTTTTTCTTAACATACCAAATTTTCTAAATGAGAGTTTCATTTTCAAAATTATAAACACATTGGACTTTCACTTATCATACCAAACTTGTTAAGTGAGAGTTTCATTTTCAAAAATCATAAGCACATTTGACTTTCACTTAACATACCAAATTTGTTTAGCGAGAGTTTCATTGTCAAAATCATAAACACATTTGACTTTCACTTAACATACCAAATTTGTTAAGTGAGGGTCTCTTTTCAACACACATTAATCCCTATTTTAACATACCAAATTTGCTAAATAAGGATCCATTTTTTCATGTCAAACCACACTTGAGCTTTCACTTAACAAATAAATTTATTAAGTGAGAGTCTCATTCTCAAAAAGAAAAAAATATACTCAAACAAATTTGAGCTTTCACTTAACATACCAAATTTATTAAGTGGACTCCCATCTTCAAAGAAAAGCAAATCTATCTCACAATCACATTTTACTTTTACTTAGCATGCCAAATTTGTTAAGTGAAAGTCTCATCATCAAGCACAAATGAAACACATGTGGCCTCCACTTAACATACCAAATTTGTTAAGTAAAGCCCCATTTTCAAATCAAAATATCACACAATCAAATCTTAACAAGCAAAATATTTCAAATACACAATCACAACCTCTTCTTAACATATCCAAATTTCTAAGTAAAGGTCTTTCAAACTATCAATATTTTCAAACAAGATGCATAAAACACAAATATCTCCAAGAAAATCTCTCGTGAAATTTTAGAACCCCACCCAACCTACCTAAATTGGTTGAGTATGGTTTCAAAATTGAAATCAAATGGCAAAGACTCTCCTCAATATCCAAATCTCTCCAATGAACCCCACTTAACATATTATTGAGAGTGGGTTCAAAACTCCAAACTTCTATTACTTGCATGGAATAAATATCAAAGCAAAAATTTGATGCAAGTTATATTTCCACAAATGCAGACATACTCAATATCGCTAGTTTGGTTTACATGGCTCAAAATATATTTACTTTTCCTTTCGATGGATTTGGCCTTGGATGGGCCTCCCACGACTTTTCCACCTCATTCATTTTGGTCGGTTTGAGGGCTAGGATCACTTGTGGGGACCACCCTCACAACCGTCGAAGTGTGGTGACGGGGTCATCCAAGGTTGAGATGTCGACTCGAGTTTCCCATCAAGAGGAAGGCTATGGCGGTTCCCAGCTTGTAGTTCTAGTGCCGGTGCACTCGGTGGTTCCCCTTCTTCTAGTATGGGCTAGCACCCACTTTCGTTGGCTACCTTATCTTCAAGGATAGTCTCCCCCTGAGGTTGGGTCTAGTTCTCGTGTTGCCCTTGTAGGACTCGGACCAGGTGCCATAAGATCAAGCGGATCATGACCGACCAAGGAGCTAGAGGCAGCTTCCTAGTCTACAGTAGAGGAGTCACCCATGATAGTGTCTCCTCTTATCACAGAGAATACATTTCACCCCCTCTCTGGTTTCGATGAAGAGGAAGACATTAGGAGGATCTCAGTTTCACCTCCTCCTGCAGTTCATTTTGAGGCTCTTATCAGTGATAGGAGAAGGTCTTATGCCTACCTTAGATTAGTTCTAGAGTTGGTGGCTTATGACGATTAGAGTCTGGGCTCAATTTGATTTATCATGTTATCCCTCAGTGTAGGTAGACACATCGATAGGAGAGGGCTGGGAGGCCATTATCGCTGATTACTAGTAGAGAGACATAGGTATGCCATATTTCTTCCTCATGGACTTCGGCTACCCTTGATCATATTGATAGAATTCTCGGCAGTACCACCATGGAGGAGCTCATGCGAGAGAAAGTGGTGTTGCCTTACACCATCCACTCCTCTCCACCATCACTGTTGTCCATCCATCTATTGTACAAAGGAAAAGACAACATCAGGGAGAAGAAAGCCCCATTGGTGATCTGGCTATGACCAAAGGGTCCCACTTCATCTACTCCACCGAGGTGAGTGAGTTCCCCTGACCTCCTTCGTCTTGGTGAAGATGGAGTGGTGACCCCAGCATCATGGTCATACCATTAATGGATAACAGCGTGTAGAAGGGGAAGGGGGATTCAGTCCCCATGGCGCTGGATCTCCCTAAGGACACTACTCCACCCATGAGCAGCCATGAACATGTCTCTTCCAGTAATCATGACTCTCCCATAGCTAGCACTCTAGTGATAGGCAGTGTTAAGTTCATCTTCGTCAATGAGCACAACCCTTCCATCAGTCAGTAGCACGTATTTGTACTGGCACCATTAGATCGTTCCATAGAAGAGTTTTTGGAATAGTACTTTACAAGAAAGAGCTTTAGGGAGTGACCGTCAGATTGTAAGAGGGAAAGGTGAGCTTTGATCATGAGGATGATCTCCCTTGAGGATTCGAGCTCCACATGAGATACTAGCATGAGATGGTATGTGGTTGAGGAAGATGACACCATCCATTCAACCCAACACCTCCATTAATAGCTTAAACAAAAGGATGATTAGATCAATTGAATGGAGAAGAGGATGGAAGGCTTATTAGTAGTCCTCCAATCACTTCAAAACTAGGCCTCCATACTTACACGCTAGAGATAGATCATCACGAGTTAGTGCATGTCGATCAGCCCAAAAGCACTTCTCAGTAGATCGATAGTGGTAGCTTGCATAGGAAGGTGGTGGATAGCACACCATGCAAGAAAAGATATCAGCGGTTGGTGGAACAACAAGTGAAGGATGCATTGGTGCAAGCCCTGGCTCATATTCCAAAAGGTAGACCCTACCTAAATTTGATGGTGTCCAATATCCTAAGGGTTTTGTGCCTCATTCCTTCAAAATTTTGATGGCGTGGGAACCCTCGTCGACATATAGCACACTTCGGTAGATGTTGCAATATGGTGGTAGTGATGCACTTCTATTCCTCTCTTCATCAGTAGTTTGATAGGCATCACATTTGATTGGTATGCTAAACTACCCAATGGTTCAATGAAGGCATTTGCTGAGTTGGAGCAGCTCTTTATTAAGAGATTTGTTGGAGCTCAGCAAAGGGTAATAGTGAGTGATCTCGTTGTAGCTCAACAACACCCCGTGAGTCCCTTATTGATTACATTCTTAGATGGAGCAATTTAAGTATGAAATGTGAACCACAACTTTCGAAGAGCATGCCATTGAAATTCTACTTAAGAATATTCATGGATCCTTCATGCTTAAAGGGTTTACCATTAAGACATTTGAGAAATTAATCAACAAAAGGCTAGTCTATAAGGAGAGGTCAAATAGTTACCTTTCCAAGACCAGTCAGCCAAGCCCAAACGCATAAGGCATTTGAGAAAAGCTAGGGGTAGTCATATTGACAAGGTAGCCAGTTATGGAGACCTCGAGAACAGCTCCTCTACCCTCCTTTGCCACCACCTCGGTCATCATATTGGCCACCTCAGTTTCCATATGGCCTCCACCACCACTGCTGTGTATCCCCATCCACAACATCGGGAGTATCCCAACCCACATCATATTACTCCATCCACCAGTAGCTACCATTTACCTAGTCTTCGATAAATTGAATAAGCCTTATTCATTCAAGAGGTAGTCAAAATCTTTAAGAACTCTTAAAGAAGCTGATTTTAGTTACGAGCCTAGGAGGAGTGGAGGATGTGGGCAAGAGTCATGATCCAAACTTTTGCCCTTACCACGCATGCTTGGGTCATGTCTTAGAAGATTGCTTTACCTTTAAGGGGCGGCGAGTTGGGTGCCATTGTCATCCCCAAGGAATATTTACTAGAACAACCCTCTAGTTCTGTTAGGGTAATCCTTGGGGATACAAGCGATCTTCTCAAGATAAAGGAAGGTTGGGATATCTCCTTATCCCGAACCTCCAAGAAAATCATCTATAAGATCAAAAAGTTACCCTTGCAGATGCCTAAAGCAGCTCAAACCTCCAACTCTAAGGAAGGTTTGCAAGTTGCTATGGACAACTTGAAGAAGGTAGATGCCCAAGCGTAGTCCACCTTACTTGCCCGGGATAACATAGTAGCTCAACCACCGTCCAAGTCCAGCACTCCATCCACCATTATAGCTACTACTTCTTCCTCCATTAGCTCCTCTATTTCCAGCAGGAGCATTGTATCAGTGGACAAGGGCACTAAACCCCTTACACTTACTTTATTAGATTTCTATCATGTACCTCCATCTAATAAGAAATCAATGAAGAAAAGCTTTCACTTACATCTTGTCCACTTTTGATACTCTAGATTTTATTCCTCTCAAAAACTCTCCAAGTCTACAAAATAATAATGATAACTCTAGTTCTGATCATTCCTTTTCTGATTTGGAAATGGATTTTCCATTCCTGAATCATTTGGGTTTGCCATTGAGATTGATTTGGAGTCATCCAACTCGTGATCCCATAGGAGAAGCAGGTGAACCATAGCGGGTAGAACTTTACTAAATCATCTCAAGTCATTGAAGTCAACCTCCGCAGTGGCAAAGTTCTACCTCCTAGGATAGCACCTCAGGATAAGGGTAAACAAGTCATTGGTTCTAGTGATCAAGAAACTCCTCCACAAGATGCTCCACCCATGGATATGCTTGTGGAGGATCATCCCAGAGTTGACTACAATGTCCTCACCTAAGAAAGTTGCCTAAATTAAGCATATATGTTGCCCTTGTCTTATCCAAAGAGATGGGAGTCATTGATCAAAGCTCTTCTTGATCCGAATATAGCTTAGTTGTCTTGTTGGAGAGGAGGCATGTTATTCAAGAGAAGCCCGTGGAGTCACATTCACAGATGAAGACCTTCTTTTTGGGACAACCGAGCACAACCATCCCCTCTCCATCACAGTGGACATGGGCAGATTCAAGCTCTCTAGGTATTAGTTGATCAAGGTGCATCAGTGAACATTATGAGTCTAAAACCCTTACTTGAGGATCGATATCTCAAACTTTGAGGAGATCGGATGATGTTGAGAGGATTCAACGAACAAGTGAGAGGGCTTTAGGCTCCATAGTGTTACCACTAGAGATAGATGATTGGAAGATAGAAGCCAAGTTCTACATAATAGATTCAGATACATCTTTTACTGCTTTGCTCGGTAGGCCTTGGATACATGAAAATAACATGTTCCATCTTTTTTGCACTAGTGCATCAAATTTAGAAAAGTGGAATCAGTATTGTGTCAAAGGACTTGAAGCAATTCTCATTAGAGGTCAAATATATGAGGATGCCTACTATCTTCCTCAAATCAAAAAAGTTTATTCTTGAGAGCTTGGTGAATGTTCAAAAAAAAAAGAAAAAAAGAAAAGAAGAAAAATAAAAAAAAAAAGAAAAAGAAAAGAAAAAAGAAAAAAAAAGAGAAAATGAAAATACAAGTTGGAGAATCAAACACCGAGGAAGAGGTAGAGTAGATGTTACATCCCACCCAGTTTGTTCCTCCATATGAACAAATGGGTAGATGACTGACCACCAGAGGAAGAGGTAAATTTAGGGTTCTAGAGGTGGAAGACCTCCTTGGGTGGCCAACCAGTAGGAGCTATGTTTCACTCACAGGAACCCTATCCACATAGACTTAGAGTCAGTTGGAGGATGAGTCTCATGGTTAGCACAACCTCTCAGGGACCCTTTGAAGGTGACATTCAAGCTAGATAATGATGAAGATCAGCCTCCAAGCAAAGCATGAGTGTTTGAATCATTATTATAGAATAGTCAGCGTTGGAAACTTTAGCTCTAACCTTACTTTCTTCCCAAAAGTTGAAGGTTTAGTAGTTAAGGAGGCCCCAAGTCATCCACATGTCAAGCCAAAGAGATTTTTGTTGGGAGCATCATCCTCAAGTCGAAGCCGATGTAGAACTTAAGGATGATTCATAAAGATTTAATAGAATTACCTTTTGATTGGTACTCCCTTGTGTTCATAATTTAGCAAAGAAGGATTAATCCCACATACTTGGTCTAAACATAGGTTGTACTTTGAAAGGCTATGGGGCAATCAAAGTAGACATCCTCAATCAAGACCAGGACTAGGATTCAGAACAGTGGGTCCAGTCGATGATGACAACCATTTCTAGTCATCATAAATCATTTGGCATCTGATAGGTTCTTCTTAAATCATGCTAACTCTTATGGGAAAATATGCTTAGAAACTTCAGATGATCCAAATGAGTCTGAAATTAGAGATGCACCACCAGAGTTTGAAGAAGAGATCAGATCAACCATTGATGAACTTAAAGAAATCAACTTGGGGCGAAGACAATCCCCAACATACATTAGTTCTATTGAATGAAAAAGAAACCAATGATTTAGTGAAGCTATTGGTGAGTTTAAGGATTTCTTTGCATGGTTATGAAGAAATGCCGGTCTATCTCACATATCAGTCCATAAACTAGCAATAGAACCTAATGCTAACCCTATCAAGCAGACTCCTAAACACATGCGATTAGACATTGAACAGCTGGTCACTACTGAAATCAAAAAATTGATCGATGCTAGATTTATTAGGGAAGAAAATATCCTACCTGGTTGGCCAGTGTCATCCTAGTTAAGAAAAAGAATGACCAAATTCGCATATGCATTGATTTTAGGGATCTAAATAAGGCATGTCATAAGGATGAATTTTCACTTCCTATACCAATTAATGGTGGACATCACCTCATCTCATGCGGTATTCTCCTTTATGGATGGGTCATCTAACCAAATTAAAATGGCCTAGAGGATGAAAGAAACACTTTTTTAAACCCTTAGAATATATTATTATAAGGTCATGGCCTTGACCTCAAAATGCCGTTATACATACACCCATGACTCGAATCTTTGATGAACTCATTCATCATCAAGTTGAATGCTACATCGATGATCTCATTGTCAAAAGCAAAAGAAAGTCATCTTTGACTTGAGAGTAGTTTTGAATGGTTAAGATAATACAACCTCAAAATGAACCCCCCCAAGTGTGCATTGAGTAGCTTCAAAAAATTCCTTGGGTTTGTTGTCGACAGGAATAAATTGATCCGAAAAAGATCAAAGAGATATTAGAAATGGCACCCCCTAAAAGCCTAACACAACTAAGATCATTCCAAGGGTGGTTGGTGTATTTAAGATGCTTCATATCCAACCTATCAGGAAGATGGGATGCCATGTTCAAATGGGATGAAAACTGCCAGCATGCTTTCGAAGACATCAAGCAATATCTGCGATTCTAGCAACCCTATCGAAGCCAGCTCATATTATATCTTGTGCATTAGATGACTCCTTTGGCGCTTTGTTGGCTCAAACCAATGAAAAAGGGAAGGAGAATACTCTCTATTATCTCAGTCATCGTCTAATCCTTACTGAGGCAAACTATCCACCTATTGAAAAGCACTGCCTAGCTTTAATCTTTGCATCCCAAAAGTTATGACATTACATGCTTTCTCATAAGGTGAACTTGATCTCTAGAGTCAATCCATTAATGTCTCATGACATGGCCTTATGATGGTTGGCGTGTTGGTCCATGACTTTGTCTGACATATAACATTACCCTCCGTCGTAAAGGATAAGCACTTGTGGATTTCTTAGCAACACATCCACTTTCTATTGATTCTCTTCTTAATGATGATCTCCCTGATGAACAAATCATGAACTTAGGGGGTAGTAGTGCTCGCTGATGGGAGATGTACTTTGATGGTGTATCTTTCTCTCAAAGAGAGAAGAACCACAATTTACTATCGAGAGAAGCGGTAGGAATAGTTCTCCTAACTCGGACGTGATGTGATGAGATTTTCATATCATTTGTACAATCCATGCACCAATAATGAAGCTGAATATGAGGCTTTGATTGTCAGTCTAGAGTTAGTCATTATACTATTCATCCAGAGTATCAACATCTTTAGGGATTCTCAGTTAATCATCAACCAAATTGCTGGGTCTTACGAGGTTCTAAAGCCTAAGCTCCATCATTATCATAAGTATACCATGGAATTGGCATAAATACCAGAGGTTTCCATCTACAAGATTCTTTGAGGAGAGAATGCAGTAGCATATGCATTGGCCAAGCTTCCCAAAGAGTTGGCATGTCCAGAACATGAGTCCATTCCAATAAGGGTCCAAAATAGACAAGTCTTATCCTTTATTGATGCTGAACTGATCGAGAGATTCTCTCTTGAAGGGGAGGTTGCCATTGCCAAAAAGGATGAGGAGTCAGACTGGGGAAACCATTCATGGATTATCTACATAATAGCAAACTACCTCAAGAGAAATCACTAGCAGTGAAGTAGAGAGCCCTTTCTATGCTCTCGTGGATGGCACCTTGTATGGTCCTTCAATATATTACATTATCTGACAAACATGAAGCTCATAGGATCATGTGAGAGGTACACTTAGGTTTATGAGCACCAATCTGTCAAGATGAAAGCTAAGATCAAGAGACTAGGATACTACTGGCCTTCGATGATCACAGACTACATGGACGTAGCTACAAGATGCCATGTCGTACATGTGTGGTCTACATCAACCACCCAACATTCTACATCCTACATTGGCCTCATGGCCATTTTATGTTGAATGCGACATTATGGGTCCGATCGATCCTCCTTCTTCCAAAGGTCATCGATTCATTCTTCGCTACTACTACTTTCCAAGTGGTGAGGCAATCCCAGAGAGGTCATAGCTCGGCATGTGCTCCATTTTTAGAACCATATCATATAGGTTCGAGGTGCCTCGATGAATTATATTTGATAATGGTATGCGCATTCAAGAGCACTAAAATCAATAGCTTTGCTCGAAGACATATCATAGATTGAAGATACTCTACCATCTACTATCCAAGGGCGAATGGCTTAGTAGAAGCCTTCAACAAAACTCTCATCCAAATATTAAAGAAGACACTAGATGACAATAAACAACGATGACATGGATAGTTAGTTGAAGCCTGGTGCACCACATGTAACTCAACTCAATCTACCCCTTTCTCCTTGGTGTATGGGTTCATTGTTCTACCATTAGAAGTCCAACTCCCATCACTAAGGATAGCCATGGGTAGTAAACTCACAATGGAGCAGAATGCCAAGTTCGGTTGGAAGAGCTCAAAGGTTTGGAGAGATGCTGCTATGCATGAACCTCGAGTTATACAAAGCCAAGATGATTCAAACTCATAACAAGTTGGTGGTCCTAGAGCTTTTCAAGTAGGAGAGCTTGTTTTAGTTCTAAGGAGACCAATTATTGCCCGTCAAAGATAAGACAAGTTTGAACCCACTTGGGAAGCCCTTATGCCATGAGAAGGCCTACCAAGGAGGATCTTATCAACTCATAAATTGTAAAGGAGAGCACTGATGCTTCCAATCAATGGGATATACTTAAAGAAATACTATCCATAAATCTTGTTTGAAAATAATTATCAATAAAACTTCTTTTCATATCAAAATTCCTTTTCTTCCTTGTTAGAAATATCTTTTGCTTGTGAATCTTCCATGATGCATTTAGGATAGGTGTATGAGAACCCAAGAGGCATCCTGCCCCTCCACAACACAAACACAAACTACAAAATGATCCTCCCGTGCTATTAGGATAGGTGTAAGAGAACCCAAGAGGCATCTATTTTGATTATACTAAGTTAGGTGTAAGAGAACCAGCGACATCCTTTCTTAGTGGACTCTGCCCTATGACACCATTTCATCAATTCTTTGACATGTTTAGGATAGGTGTAAGATCCAAGCCATCCATTCCTCTTTACAATATAAATAAATATATCTTTTGTCTCGTACTTTGATGTGGAGCAAGCCCCGTGGCACTCACTCATTAGCTGCTCTAGGTCGTCTATATGCTACCTCGCTAGTATGTCACCCCAGTGATCTCTTATTAGAGGATGTGAGTCCCCGTGCGTTCTTCCTAGCTTGACCATTGAAAACTAATGAGCGCCTTGTTAATACGATAGATTTTACTGCCCAGCTAGTGAACTACCTCATGTTGACTTTGCTTAAGGAGATGTGAGTCCTCATGCTTTCTTCTTGAACTAGCCATCATGTACTAACTAGGTTGAGTATATTTGAGGTTTAGGGTAAGTCCCCAGGCTCCTTTCCTCTTGACTACATTTGAGTCGATGTAAGTCCGAGCATTCACTCAGTAGTCTCCCTAGGTCAGATGGCACCTGTCGAAGATAGACTATCCCAATCAATTCGCTTTTGGGAGGATGTGAGTCCCCAGCTTTCTTCTAGGCTAATTATCATGATGGGCACCTTAGGTTGGTTGATGTTGCTATCGACATGACTCACGGTGGATACACCACTCTTGGCGGATGTGAGTCTCCTATTTGATATACTAGCCATGTCATCTTCTCCAAGGTGTTGGATTAAGCCTTTAGTGGCCCCATCCCCAGCGCATTCTATTTGGATCATGTCCTTTGCACCCCATTTAGACACTACCCGTTACTTTTGGATTGGATAGTCCCCTTTCTAGTAGCCACCCCTTGGTTAGAATTTGTTCGGCATATTCTCCCTTGGTTCATAAATCTAAAAGGTCTAGGCGATATAAGCTCCTTCTCGTTTGATCCCTCAAAACCAAGGTCCATTAAAATAAACTAAATAAATAAACAAAATTAATTTTCTTGTGGATTAGAATTCAAGCCCTATGGCCCCTTTCCCAGCGGCATCATATCTTTAGGGCGTGTAAAACTCCTATAGGAATTGTCTGACTACTTTGAGTTGAGATAAGTCCCCGGGTGCACTCTCTCGGTAGTTGCCCTTAGGTCGGGTTCAACTTGTTATGCCACCTGAGTTACCAGCGGTCATCTTTGCTTTGAAAGATATAAGTCTATTACGCATTCTTTCCAGCATTTGAAAGCGATGGGCGCCCATTCGGGCCCAATTTGTTGCAAGCGTCGATCACCCGAGTGGTTCCTTATTTTGGAGGATGTGAGTCCCCACACTTTCTTTCTAACTTGACCATTTCAAACTGAAAGGTACCCCTTTAGTTGGTTAGTTCTACCCAACGGTTGGTAGACTATCCCTTTGAATTTGTAAACCTAAGATATGTTTAGGCTGATATTAGCTCCTTCTTAGTAGATCCATTGCACACCCGGGTTCCATCTAAAAAAATTAATTTAACTATTCTTGAGTCGATGAGTCCATAATGGCATTCACTCAAATAGTCACCCTAGGTTGGGATTGATATTGCCATCACAGATCACCCAAGTGTTGATCCCTACTTTGGAAGATGTAAGTCTGCTTTCTTCTAATGCAGTCATCACACAGAAAGGCAACCCTTGGGATAGTCCTACCTTGTGGCGGTAGACTACCCCTTTGGATTTGTAAATCAGAGGTCAAGGCGACATAGCCCCTTCTCGGAGTCCATGCAGCCACAAGGTCCACAATAACACACCAAATTAAATTAAATTAAATTAAATCAATATAAATCAAATTAATCATCGACTACTCTTGAGTTGAGGTAAGACCCGTGCTCACTCGGTAGTAGCCTTAGGATGATCATTATGCCATCGACGGATCACCCCAATGATGGATCCCTACTTTGGAAGATGTAAGTTCGTTATGCTTTCTTCCTAGTATAGTCATTGCACACCAAAATGCAACCCTTAGGCCAGATAATCCTACCTTGTGGCTGGTAGACTACCCCTTTGGACTTGTAAATCTAAGATAGGTCAAGGCCGACGTAGCTCCTTCTCAATGGGTCCATCTGCGAATAGTCACAACATAACACACCAAATTAAATTAAATCAATTCAAATAAATCAATATAAATCAAATTAATCATCAATACTCTTGAGTTGAGGTAAGACCCCCACTCACTCGGTGGTCACTTAGGTAGAGTTGATTTGTTTCCATTGACTCACCCCCAGATCCCTACTTTGGAAGATATAAGTCACTATGCCATCTTCCATACATCATTTGCACACCAAAGGAAACCCCTTAGGTGATAGTCCTATGGCAGTAGTACCCCTTTGGACTTATAAATCTAATTAGAAGCCTATCCTCCTTCTTGGTGTGGTCCATCAAATAAATTTATAATTAAATAAATTCCAACCTCCCTATTGAGTCCTTAAACATATCAAACAACCAAATTTCTCCTGTGGTTTCTTAGCCTCAGTGGACTTAGCTAAATCAAACAAATCAATTTTAGGTGATATGCTCAATCTAAAAATCTTAGCCATAACAAATTAAAATCTTATCTTGAAAAAATCAAAGAAATCAATAAAATCTTATCTTTGATACAAACCAATCAAATCATTCTCATAATCAAAATCCTATCCCGATATTGAATCTTCAGAAAGGTTCATGTACTCAATCCCATTCTTTCTTGCTCTTATCCCACATAAGAAATCATTCACTAAGATCAATTCTATCTACCTTTCATCTAGGTATAGATCACTTTCATTGTTTGTTGTAATCTTCATGTTGTTGATCATTTATCAATATGTGTGTGCCTTGTTAGTTACACACCTATTTCCTTTTTGTGACCTCCTTTTGGAGTGAGCTCTTAACCTCCTCTTCTTAGACTTACTCTTTAGACATAAGAACTCTGTCATAAGACACTTGGATTGGGTGAACACTTAACCCAGAGACTTAGAATTTAATCAAAAGATTAGGCTATCTTTGGCTTAAAATTACCTCAAAGCTAAACCCAATCTAGATACACTTTCTCCTCAAACCCATTCAATTCTCAAACCAAATCTCAAATTCAAATTCAAATTTCTAATTTCAAATTTGACTCCAAATGATTGAAACCCAAATCAAATTCAAATCTAAGACCCTTCTAAGCCATATGAACCACATTCATAAGCTTAGCCAAAACTCCTTAGATCAAATCAAACTCAATTATCTCTTTATAAATCAATTATTCCTTCATTTATATTCACAAATATAAATGAATCAAATTACCCTATATGAAAATCAAATCCAAACTCAATCAAACCCTTTAAGCCAATTCTTTGGACTTAGCCAAATTATCATCAAGTCAAACCAATGAATTTTCTCTTGATCAATCATTCATTCAATTATCTCCAAATATAAATTAAAACTACAATCAAAATCAAATCAAATCAACCCTTCAACCTTAGCCCTTTTGACTTGAAAATTTCAAATGACCAAAATTGATTTATATTTCAATTTTAGGGCTCATATATAAGTTCAACTAAACTCAATCAAAAACCAAACCAATTGACACTTGATCCACTTGGAAAGTGACCTAAAGGACCCATTTGAGCCAACTTTCAATCCAACCAAATTATTTAACCAAACTCACAAAATCTTCCACCATGATTGTTTAATCACCCTAGATGATCAATTGAATCAATTGGTCAAACCAAGTCAATTAGTCATTTGACCAAGTCAATTAGCAAATAAACCAAAACTAGCCAAAACTCATCCACAAATTGATTGAAACCAATGATTTGAATCAACCCAAAATCAATATTTAAATATGACTTGACCCAATTGCCAAACCAAGCCCAATTGGCATTTGATCAAGTTGAAAATTGACTAAAGGACCAATGGTCAAATCATGATCTAACCCAAATTGATTGAAACCAATGGCTCATTCCAAATTGATTATTGAACTTAAAAGCCATATTAAATCCAATTTTAATCAATCCAATTGTAATTGATCCAAATTGGCCTAAATCAATTTGGCTAATCAATTAAATCCAAATTAATTCAAACCAAGACCACATTCATCTTTAATTAGCCAATTGAACATGAATCAACCCATAACCCATGATAATTTGGCCAATTTTGGTCAAATTGATCAACTTATTTATGACCCATATGACCCAAATTGACAAAATCCCTTGAAACCCATGACCCATTATCAAAAACCCATTTGGGATCAGCCCAAAATCAACCATCCCATTTAAATCCCTCATGGATCCTCCCCACATAGGATTCCTCAACCTCATTTAATTCTCCCCCACATGCACTTAACTCCTCCCAACATTTGCATTGAATGATCATATGGCAAGAGAGGACTTTGGAGCAAAATCAAAGTCCTCAATCAATCCATCATCCATCCCAACCACCCAAGCAAGATGGTAATCAATTTGGGAAAAAAATTCAAAAAGAATGGATTTTGGCCATTATAAAAGGAGGGGAAATGAGGCTTTGATCTCTTCTCTACCACCATTCAGCCCCAAAGCTCCCAAAGAAAAAAAGGAACCCATCCCCCCTCTTTGAGCCATTTTTGAGCTTAAAATACAAATATTATTTTTTTTGGTGCTAGACATCGTAAGATGACGTTCAAGGGAGGCAAGGTTAGATCATTCCAAAGCTTCCTCACATACATAGAGTTCATTCGGATCTTCACGCCGAAAACCATCCTGAGGTAAATTTTGCCAAACTTTGGCCTTAAATTTCTTGATTTTGTGTTAATTTTTTGATTTTAGGAATTTCCCTAGATAATTTGCATTTTTACTTTAAATCATCCAATTAAAAAAAATAGATTTTTTGGTGAAATGAAATAAGTCCATTTGGACAAGTTTTCACTTAGAAAACCCTATTTTTCTTTAAAACTAACTCTTCACCATGAGCTACAGTCGTCAATCCGCTTGATGGATCGGATGGCTCGATCCACGTGGATTGATCATCCCCTTTGGACATACATGTGATCTAATGCATCATCGATGGTTGCATTTACCGATCGGATCTTATTGCGATCGATCACAGCCTTTGATTTTGATCATCTGATTCAAATGATGATTCCAAAACATCGGTGCTCCCAAACCATTGAGGTCTTTCCACCATGGCTAGACGCCATTTATTTTTTTATTTAAAATTAATTTAAATCACAAAATTTCAAAAATTCATATAAAATAAAATACTTAACCAAAAAATTTTCAAACAAGGGCTCGTTTATTTTCTTTCGAGAGAATCCAACAAAAAATTAAATTTTCATTATTTTGAGCTTAATTTGAGTTTTAGTGAAAATAAAATTTCATTAATTAAACTAAAAATATATGTCAGATTAAGTTGAAATTTTTAGAGATTGAAATTAAAGTTAAAACACACCTACCATAAAAATTTCAAGTGAAAAGGACTTCTAGATTGGGAGAAATTAAATTTTGAAGTTTAGATTGTCCATTTTAATAAAATAAATCAAATAAAAATTCAAAATTTAGAAAATCTTCAAAATGGCTTAAATCACTTCAATTGACATCTAGGACTCTTAAAAAAAATAATGTGATCTTTGAATCCTAATGAACTCCAAACAAACACTTAAGAGTAGAGTTTAATCAATTGAGTTAATTAAAACATAATCTAAAAATAATTTAAATATCAAATCAAAATCGAAATGAAGTAGCACTTAAGCAATCATTAATCAATCTCAAATCAGAAAATATCATTCTTAGAAATTAAATTAAGTATGATTAAACCTATTTAAAATCAATAAAACTCAATTAAATGATTAAATCTTAAATCAAACTTAAAATTCAAAACTAGAATTAAAACTTACACTAAACATGGAATCTTAATCATATGAAACTCCTTAATGAATATAAATTAAACTAATTAATCATTAAATAAACTAAAATCAATTTGATTAACAAACAAATTCAACATAATCATTTGATATTAATCAAATTAAACCAAATAAAGTTAAAGTAAACTTAATTAACATATGATTAAATCACATCCATTTGGAATAAGATAATTAATTAACCATTAAATATTTCAACCTAATAACTAAATCAAACATGTTAATGAAATCAAACAAACATAATAAATGAATCAAATCAAATAAAACTCTAATCATAAATAATCAAACTTAATTGAAATGAAATAAACAATTAATTCTTAATAATGATGGTAATAATAAATCTTTAATCAAATCAAACTAAACACTTAACTAAATCAAATCACTCACATGTGGAAATTAAGTCATTAAACTCTAATAAATAAACCCTTAATTAATCTAATGATTTAAAATTTAATTACCTTAATCAAACTTAATTAATTAAACATCTAATTAATGCAAACTTAATGAATTAATCCATCATCTTAATTAATCAAATTAATTTAAATAAGTTACATTAAAGCTAACTCTAAAATTAAGCTTAAATCAAACCCTTAATTAAATTTAATAATTAATCACACCCCTCAAGTAAGCTAATTAAGTTAATCAAATTAATCATATTAAACCTAAGCAATCAAATATAATCAAAATGAAATTAAATACTAATCAAAACCAAATTAAACCTAAATCATTAAGTCATTAATTATCATTAAGAATTAAATAAATCTTTATTTAATTTAATTAACTTAAACACACTCCTTAATTAAACTAATTACCCTTAAGCTAATCCAATTGAATAAACACCTAATGCAAACTTAATAAATTAATCCACCATCTTAATAAACCAAATTACTTTATAAATCATATTAATTAATTAAATCAAACACTTAATTAATCTACTAATTAATTTGATCACATCTTAAGTAAACTAATTAAAGTCAATCAAATTCATATTAAACTTAAACTTAATCAAACATAAATGCAATTAAATGCAATAAATTCTTAATTTAAACTTAAATCATTAAGTCATTAATTACATCATTAACCTAAACAAATATGAAATCAAATTTAAAAATTAACAAATCTTTACTTAATTTAATAATTGATCACACCTCTTAAATAAGCTAATTAGTTAATCAAATTAATCATATTAAAACTTAATTTCATAAATTTGAACATAAAAAAGAAAAATGAAATTAAATGTCAATCAAATTAAATAAGTCATTAATTACATCATCAACCTAAACAAATATGAAACCAAATTAAAAAACAAACAAATATTTAATTTAATAATTAACTAACACACTTAATTAAACTAATCACATTGAACCTAAGCAAACATAGGTAATAAAGCTAATCAAATTCAAATCAAATTAAATTAAATTAAGAAAGACTCTCATCAATTTAATATGCAATCAAATCAAATCTCATTCAACCACTTAAATAAGATAAACTAATTAACTATCCAATGTATGAAATCAAAATGCAAACCAAACTTTGATAAACATGATAAATGGATGAGATTAAAAAAAAGAATCCTAATTACAAGGAATCAAACTCAATTAAAATCAAAATAAAAATCTCAATTAATCTAATATGATCAAACTACAAATGAATGAACCATAACCAAATCAAATAAACATAAGTTAAGTCATATAACCATAATCAAAGAAAAGAATTAGATATTAATTTAAAAGGATATTGAATTATCAAGATTTAATTAAACCAAAACATTTAATCTAAAATAAATCATGAATTTAAACAAACTTAAACTTCATTAGAGATCAAGGATATTGAATTATCAAGATTTAATAAATTAAAACATCTAATCTAAAATTAATTAATCAAAACACATGAATTTAAACAAACTTAAACTTCATTAGATATTAAGGATATTAAATTATCAAGATGTAATTAAATCAACACATTTAATCCAAAATTAATCAATTAAATACATGAAGCTTAAACAAACTCAAATTCTAAATTCTAAATCAAATCAAATCAAATTATACAAATTCAAATGGGTAATTAAGATACATGGGACCTTTGACTCTTTGGGAGTTAGGATGTAGAATAGGATGAGTTATCTACAAATGGAATTCATTCTACTCTTCATTCTTGAAAACTTAAACATCACTTTAACCAAATAAAAGTGAAATAAAAAAAAAATAAATCATTGAAATCATTTAAGTTGGAAATCACCCAAAGGTAAAATTTAAACAAAATTTAAACTCCAAATTGAAACTTAAACTAAAGAAGTCTAGTAAAGTCTTGCCACACAAGCCTTAAGCACACACATTAAAATACTAAGTCACCACTTCTAGTGCTAAGTTAGGGCATTGTATGTATGATGTTGTATTTTATTTTGTGATGTAATATTTTAGACTGGATGTTAGAGTGTATGTTTCATAGACTGGATGTTAGGCGGTTATTAGCCTAATCATATTTTCTAAGGGTTATGCTTTTGTAATAAAAATATAAATGCTTTTATGTGCGGTTGAGCCCCTAAGTGTAACCCATGTTAGGATAGTGGGCTTGGTTACCCATGTGTGGGTGCTAAGTCCAAATTATTCATATACCGCTTGGTTTGTATGGTGTATTTAGCTAACATTTATTTTGCAAGTGTAGCTAGATTTATTTTTCTATTTTAATGTAATTTTGCATTAGAATTAGGATTAGTATGTTATGGTGGAAGGCTTAGTCCTGGGTGCCTGTGATGCCTTTGGAGCAAATCAAATCAAAAGAAAGAGAAGGAAGAAATGAAGAAAAGAAGACCCCATAGCATGTATTATTTTTTTGTAATGGGTTGTATATAAGAGCTCGGCTACCCATTTTTTTTCTCTTTTTGGGGTGTACGGAGAAACCCAATCGCACTGACCTTTTATTCTTTTATGGTAGTCTATAAAATTGTTTGATGTTGTGTTTAGATTGCACAGTAGAATGACATGCTTTTCATAGTTTCTTTATGACTGATGCTTGAATGTGTGGCCTGGATGCGATAGGATCTTAGGATGAAATTAATTTTTCTACCCCAATTAACAACTCATAATTAAAATTTAAAATAACTCATAACCTCACCATAAAGCCTAGGAATTAAATCAAGATGATAAAATTTTTAGCAACCCCTTAGTTGGATGAATGAATGTGTAATATCATGCATGTCATATTCTTCCACTCTGTGAGGGGCTTCCATCTTTGCCAGGGAATGAAGGCTTAATCTGTGAGAGCCTTTGATGGATGAGCTGATTTGGCCCATAATCAAGTTCTCATGCATTTAGGCATACAAAATTCCATAGCCTATGTCAAAACAAAAAGTCCAAAAGAATTGAATAAATTTGATAAAATTTATGTTAGATTAGGTCATGGATTCATACAACTCATGCTCTAGTCTCTTAGGGAGTGAGTTTAAGGACTTAGTTTCCTCTAAATAAATTACGTCTCCATCTTGCAAAGCATAAGACTTTCCTACATGAATTTAAAGTTTAGGG
>CM038220.1:99229849-99327495 GCA_021442155.1 Cymbidium sinense | reverse complement strand
GCGTGATGGGACTTATAGTCTTTTGAGTATGCGACCTTGATTACCTCGGATGTGCAAGTTTACTGCGATGCACATGGTGGTATCACTGAGTACTTGACCTCCGGACGAAGGATCCTCCCAAGAGTTGGGCAAGCGATTCTTTTTTGTGAAGAATGGCGGGTCTTCTAGAAATGGGGAAAAAGAGATTTACCCATTCCCCTAGTTGGTGATGAAGATATCCTGAGAAATTCAGAATATTGAAGATCTTGATTTGAGATTGATATATCGGGAGGAGGAATCTTTGTTTGGGGCTTTCTATTCATCGGCGGTCTTATCGATTGCGTTGAAAGCAACAAAGAAGGTTTCAGCCGATCTCCCGGCGTCCTCGCTTCTTCCAAGAAGGACCCGTCTCATAGAGAAGAGGAAAAGAGGCGAAGAGGTGATGGTGATATCGAATACCGAAAAGAGTGAGCCCTTGAGTAGTCGTCCCAAGGATCTTCATTCACGAGGGCGTGTTGAATCATTCTGCGTAGGTGTCGATCTTGAAGAAGCGGTAACAATCCTTCTTGCGTTCATCATCTTTTATTTCCCATTTCCATGTGCTTAATAATTTTTTCTTATCTTGAAGAAGCAAGAACTTGACTTCAAAATGAACATTGTCTTGAATGGTGGAATTGAGTTCATGAAGGTCAAGTTTCTCCATGGTGAATATAAGAAGCGGTATGTGGAGAAAGTAAAAGAGATGTCAGGTGTTGGAGAATCAACTTGATGAGTGCGGGGACGAGTTGGCGACTCAGCGACTTCTCTTTCTTTTTTGTCGGGAAGTTGGGCGGACTCGGGATGAATTAGTGGAGGCTAGAAACAGAGGTTGGTTCTTGTGAGGATCGAAGATCTTTTACGAGAAGGTTTGGTCTTGAGGCAAGAAGCGAGTTCTGCTCACCTTTGAGAAAGAGGCGCCTTATCTCGGGTAGAAGCGGGAGCGGATCCAGTGGAGGACTTCAAGAACTTCGGCACCTTCAAGAGTATCATCTGAGGATCACGCGTTGAGGCGAGACACGTGTATGATGTAGAGGTGAAGGCTTTGGAGGCGGCGGTGTGTTGATGAAGGCTTCATCAGGTTTCTTGAAGGGACACGCTTGGCGTATAGAGGCTGGTGTTGAGGTCCTTTCTCCTTCCCCAGACCCTTAGCGGCGCGAGGATGACTGATAGTTCTTCATCATCATGAGACCATCAAGGCGTGTAGTTGTAGTTCCTTTATGTTGCATTTGTTAGTGTTGTATATTATTTACGGTTGATTGTACTTGTATGTTGCGAGAAATAATCAATCCACAAAATTATTTGTGAATATTTAGGAGTTGTGTGTCAAAGTGTACTTTCGATGATAAAGATTCGCGTAGAAGAGATCATGGAATCCCTTTAGGATAATTCGATCTATTCTAAGATCATTACAGGCGTTACTTGATGACAAACTTGCACAATATATTTATAGAGGTTCTCTCGAGAACCTCTCGATCTATCTAGGTTGTGTATCGGGCGTTTACTTGATGATGTTAACTTTGTTATGGAGAAAGTTGTAGGATCTATAGAGATTGCCAACTTATCCAAGGTTGTTTATCGAGGCGTTACTCGGCGATGTTAACTATAGGAAGATCGGTCGAATTCCACGGGGATCGATCTTACCACGAATGAGATACAATAGTTGCGTATCTCTTGAGTGGGTGTTTTAAAATGCAAGCATAAGCAAGAAAAGTCACAATAAGTATGAGAACTTTAACATAGATAGAAACATAAATCCAAACACCTTGATGCCAAGGTTGGACAATAAGTACGACAAGCGAGTATCGATAAATGTTTAATTCGATAACAATTTGATAAACATGATAATGTTTTCGCATTCACTAGAATAAAAAAGGCGATACATCCGGTAGTACTTACGGAGGTTTGTAGCATTCAGTGCGTGGGAGAGTCTTCCCATCTTATCCTTAAGCTTGAGCGTGCCGGGCTTGATTTTGACACCACCACGGGCCTTCCCAAGCGGTGAGAGTTTGTTGTGTGGGCCTTTTCTGGCGTCGAGACTTAGGGCGAGGTCCCAGCGGATATTGGTGGTGGCTTTACCCCGGTTGAAACCTCGAGCAATCCTCTTTGATAGGAAGCCATTGGATGACATGTCGGGTCTCTTGGAGATCAGATGGAATCGAAGCTTATCATCGTTCTTTATGGCATCAAAGTTATGGGTTCTAGGGCTCGGGACGTGTCGGGAATAAACCTGATTCGAAACCGAGTTATGCGGCGTTTCTCCGGTGAGGTCCTTGATGTGCGGTAAGCCCAAAGAACATTGGATAGTTCTTGACATTGCCCCGGCGTGGTTGATCGTGTCTTTAGCCCTTTTAGTATTGTCTATTGGTGACTTGATTGCGCCCATTTGCACGTGGATGGGATACGGTATGTGGATTAGCGGATATGCGACTCACGAGAAAGATGTGAATGTCTTTCATGTGAACTGCGTCCCATTATCGGTGATGATTTTTTTCTTTGGAATCGAAATGACAAATAATATTTTCCGGACAAATTGCTTGGCATTTGTTTGGTGATTTTGGCGGTGATTCCACCGCCATTGAAGTAATCGGCCAAGATTATGAATTTTCGTTGCCCGGTGGCAATGGGAAAGTCCCATTATATCGATCCCATTGAGCAAGGGCGGGCTCTGGATTGTGGTGAGTTCTAGATGGTGTATGAGTGAGATTGGAATGTAAGACACTTGTTACACTTCTTTACAAACTCAATCGTCCTTCTTCATTGTAGGCGGTAAAACCTTGCCTCATGATTTTGAGGCGAGGGCTTTTCCTCCCAAATGTTCACCACAAATTCTGAATGAACCTCGCATTGCATAGTTAGCCTCAGAAGGTGGTAGACACTTTAAGTAGGGCCCAGAAGGACGCTTGTAGAGTTAGATCACGATTATGGTGAAGTTCATTTCTGCATTGGGATGGATAGCATCGGTGGGGTGTTGGCAAGGCCCGCTTTGAAGAAAGGACATGATCAATTGATCCATGAAGATTCTTTTGGGTCCTCATTGTATCACCCGAGCGCGAATCTTGGGAAAGTGGATGTCCTCATGTATTTTCTCTTGAAAAGATCTCACGTTGTTGGCTAACTTAGAGGGCATCTTTCGCGTGTTACGCTCCCCTTAGAATATGAGTTATCGATGGGTCTCGATTACGGCAGAAGTGACTTTGCCAAAAGCGATGCGGCAAGCTGCGGATGGCGGGTATCGAAGTCTCCTTCAACTGAGGCCCTGGCGTGAGTCGTAGATGGCTAAGTTACGGACCTCACAGTCAATGGCGAGCCTTAGTCCTGCTACGAGGGCCTCGTACTCAGCGACATTATTGGTGGCCGGGAACTTTAGTCGAAGCCCGTACTCTAAGTTATTTTACTTGGGAGATAAGCAAAATTCTGCTCCTTAGGAAGTACACGCTCCATCAACATATAATGTCCATTGATTTGTCATGGAGTGATGAATGATCTTTCGTGGTGATGGGATGGTACATTCTATGAAGTCGTGAGCACTTGTGACTTTATATCGGGGCGTGGAAGAAAATGGATGTCAAACTCTCCAAGCTCGGTAGACCACTTCATCAACCTTCCGGATACATCGCTTTTGCGAATAGTTCTTAATGGAAGATGAGTGTAGGCGTTGATGGTGTGGGCACGAAATGCGGTAATTTTTAGTGCGAATACTAGAATATACTGTCTTATCTGCTAGTGGATAGCGTCCTTCAATATCAGAAAGGATTTTGCTGACATAGTAAATGGGTCGTTGCAATGAATTCTCCTCACGTATCAGCACGGAGCTTACGGCAGAAGAAAGCGACAAGATAGATGTATGACTTCTCTCCTTGGATAGGCTTTGATAAATGGGGAAGCTAAATAGACTCGAAGTTGCTCAGCGATCGACATTCATCGTCCACTTGGAATCCATTTCCTCGTGCACCCCTTAAGATTTTGAAGAATGGTAGATACTTATCTCACGGGCCAAGAATCATTGATAAAGGCGCAATCCTTCCGGTCAAGCGTTGGACTTCCTTGATCGTTCTTGGAGGTGACATGTCCTTGAGTGCTTTTATCTTCGGGGTTGGCCTCATCCTGAGTGACCATGAAGCCTAGGAATTTCCCAGGAAACTCAAAATGCACTTTCTTGGGTTGAGCATCTTGTAGTGTCGAAGAATGTCAACATTGTTCGGAAATATCTTGTGATATTTCCAAGCTCTTCACCCATATCATCAATACACCTCCATATTGTGCCTATAAGATCCTTGAAGATCTTATTCATAAGCGTTGATATGTTGCTCCATTTTTTAGTCGAATGGCATGACGATAGCGGTATAGTCCCTTATCATTTGGAAGGATGTTGCTTCCTCATTTTGTTCATCACGATTTGATTGTAGCGAAATAGGCATCCATGAAGCTTCGACATCGATGTCGATGTCGCATCAACTAGTTGGTCGATCTGAGGAAGGGGAAGCTATCTTTTGGGCATGCGATTAAGGTCGGTGTAGTCGATGCACATTCTCCGAGAACCGTTGGCCTATTGACTAACACTCGTTAGCCAACCGGGTGGGGTAGTAGACTTCCGAATGAACTTGACTTCCGAAGTTTGGTGATTTCTTGTTATGACTGCGAAGCGAAGGTTCTTTTCTTACGTATCCGGCTTGTAGGTTGAGTCAACTTTGAGGAGTCGCTGACTTGGGTCAATGCGGGATGCGTTCGGGCAAAGATATCTTGATTTTTACGAGAAAATCTCGTATTGATTTACGATCGGTCGGCGACAACGATCCCACCTTCACCTTTGGCGATGGATCAACTTACGAGATAGGAAGACAAATTACATCTTCAAGCGGAGAAGCCCTTTCGAGGCATCCTCTCGTAGTCGAAGTTCTCGATGTTGAGGTTCTTGGCGTAAATGGTGGGCTTGCTTGATATAACGCGCTTGTCTGTTGATTCCCACTTACCATGCGATGCCGGTGGTGTGGAATTTCATCTTGAGGTGAGAACGCATGTTGAATATAGGCTGGAGAGGTCTCCCAAATATTGCATTATGCACGGACTCGGACTTGACTACAATAAATTGTATCAAGTGGGTTGCGTGTCGGAAATTCTCAAGAGTTACGGAAGGCGATTGTCCCTTCCACTAATCCGTCGATTATCAAATCCATACGATTGGACGGTGGGTTGAAGCTTCTCTCTTTCTATACCCATGCTTAAGGAAAGTGGGTAAAAAGAACATCAGCGAACTCCCATTGTCGATCAATATCCTTTTAATATTGAAGCATGGATCAGACCCGCACTGACAGGGGATCTTGATGTGGGATCGAAGCCTCTAGATCTAAATCATCAAAGGTGATAGAATGGTCAACCCGAGACTTCTTCTCACGGCTCTTGAAGATGAATATTTGGCTGAATAGCCCTCTGCAATTGTTCTATCTCTCCAGGCGGTTCCTGGTGGTTGCCCCGGCATTTGCTCAGCGGGTTGGTTTTGTATAAAATGGCCTAGATACCCACGTATTAGTCTTTCAATCTCCTCCTTGATTGGTGGCACTCTTGATTGGTGTGCTCTTTGCGGTGAAAGTGGCGAATTTCTCTTGATTTCCAATTCAGGCTTTTGACCGCTTATCCTCTTCTGAATAGCCGATGGATGTTGCATGGCGTGTTGAGAGCCGTATATTTCCTCTCGATTGAGTCATCGGTCATTGGCGAGAGGTTTTGGGGGAGGTTCTTGCCTCTCTTCTTTTAGAGATGTTTGAACATCACCTTTGGGAACCTTCTTCGCTTCTTTGCTTGGTGGTTCAAGCATTGTAGATGAGCGATAGCTTCGTCGGGAGATTTGTGCCTCTATTATTGGACGTTAGGAATGGGTGTCTCGCATTAATGATGAATAAGTATCGGCGGAGTCCTCAGAAAGCAGCCCTCAAAGTTTTGGATCTACTCACGGTATCTGGGCTTGGAGGAGAACCTGAAGTATTCTTTGAGGACTCTCCATCGATCGGCGGATTCCAGAGAGATGTGATGAATCCCGATGATTCTCTTAGCGCCGAGCTGTTCTACAAAAAAATCGGCGAGCTCTCCAAATGATCGGACGGACCCATGGCGAATAGAACCAAGTCGAGCACGTCCTTTGAGTCGGGAATACGACACAAGGCGAGTCATTTGCAGCTAAATGTGCATGATCGTTAGTGTCGATATGCTTCGTGGATCGGTTGTGCCATCGTGGGTCCATCTTTGGGAAGCTTGAATCTCGTCGAATGGTATTGCGAGATGATCTCGGCCGGCGGGGATTTTGGAAGAAGCGGCGGAGAATGGATCATTGATTGTTTCAGAACTCTTCCGCACGTCGTAGTTCATCGTATAAGGTGGCGTGGAGTTTCCGATCTGAGGTGACCATTCGTGGGGGCGCGGTATCAGAAGTTCAGCATCTGGATGTGGTGCCAAGGGGTTCTCTACTTGTTGATCTGGCATTCCCGGGTAATCATTCTTAGGAAGAAAATCTGGATTATCTGAGGGCAGTGCGGAACCTGTGGCTCTTCCAGGCGTGTTGGAACGTTTTGCCGGTCCTCTTGAGTCGAAGAATTCGTTGGAATCCTCCATCCTTTTGAGCGATCTTCCAAAGAGGGGGACCCTCACCGAGACAGTCATTATGTAGAGAAGTGTTGGAGACTTGGCGTCCTTGATCCACGAATGAGGCGTTGGAGCGCAAACCCGCATATTGGAGATATAGCAATGGGGCTGTTTTCCCACGGTAAGCATTTCGTCTTGAGAATTTTATTAGATCGAGATCGTAGCCCAAAATTATCAACACCTGGCGGAGATATGAACCAGGGTTATCGTGGAAAACCCGTTAAGGAAAAAAAAACGGGCCTTGCCGTAGAACTTTCACTATGTGTTCAAAGATCTGGTCCTTGCTTCGTTAGTTGAAGAAGGTGTTCTGAGGCGAATAATATTAGTGTAGAAAAATACAATATCGGTCAACTCAACCCAAGGAGAAGTTTCCCAAAAGCGGCGAGCGATCTTCTAGGAGCAACCTCTTGATCTTGAGGAGAAAGGGCGGCAAGCGGTCTTTTCTAGTCCTCACGAGGCGATCTCAGGCGAGCTCTCGATCTTGAGCACTTGGTGGTAGCGGTGGTGATAGATGCGTCGTCGAGTCGGGGTGGTTCTCGAGCTCTCTGGTCTTCAAATCAGATTTCGGTCCCCTCAGGTGAGAATGAAGCTCTATTTATAGATTTTTGGGAGTGGCAGGCCTTGTAAATTCGTGGAAAACTCCAACCACTCCCCATGACGGCAGTCACGATCCCCGATCGACGGTGTATTTTGATGATCAGGTGCCTTAATGATGTCGAATTGGGTGATCTTGGATTCGTTGGATTGTCTTGGACGGCTCAATCGATTATAAATATATGTTTTGGTGACCATTTGGATCGGGATCCATTTTCGCTCCGATAAACGATCGAGTCGATTGAGCTTCGGATCATATGCTTGATGTTCTTATGTTAGTCTCATCGAGGTCAGTTTATTGTAAGTTTGCTGAAATCGGTGATTAGATCGAAGCATTTTGAAAATGCCGAGATTCGTGTTTGATCAGTTAATTTTAGAGGATGTATCATAGAGATGTAATAGATTACTTGGGTATATATGGGACTGTTAATTGAGATCCTTCTGTCATTTCTCCAAAAAAAAGAGGATCTTTATGAATTTTAGATAGCATGAGCACTTTTGTTATTTTTTTTTCTTTTCTTTTATTTTTATTTTTTTTATTTTTGTAAGAACTCTTAGAGTATTTTGGGCGATTGATCGAGTTCTTTGAGCTAACATTTTTGTTGTAGACTACTTGATGAGTCCTTCAGCTTGTGAAAGATTTTTTATTGAGGGCTTAGTTAGATTAATTTCTTAGCGATTAGCTCATATTCCATCTAGAACGACTATTTTATAGGATTTAAAAAAAATAATTTTGTTCAAGTAAATTTTCAAAATTAAGGGATGTTTGGGATCACTTTTGATTTTATTTATTATTTTATTTTATTTCAAAGTAAAATATATTTGATGATAATGATTATTTTAAAAATATGCAAAACTCTAAAAGTTATTTTGAATATTTTAAAAATAATATTATTATTTTAAAACAAAAAAAACTTAAGAAAATATATTAAACAAACATATTTTTTAAATAGCATTAAAAAAATAAAAACACAAAATAAAATTGATCTCAAATAGCCCCAAGTAAACAAATCAAATATGTTTTATAACTATTCAAGGAAACATAACATTTAGTAATCTAAAAACAATACTTAAGATGTGTGAATAACTGTTGCATGCTATTGGTCTTGATTGAGTATAAGTTTGATTGAGCACGTCTTTATATTTTACTATTTTTGCTTGAAACCAAAAAGTTAATTAAATCTTATCGCGGCTATGATTTAACAACTGTTTACATCATGTTTTGATCATAATATTAATTTTGACTATTTTTCTCAAATTTTATTTTGTCAAGCTTTCATGTTGTTTGGCTTTCTTTACTCTAGGCAACTCATCTTTCATTAATTATTTTTTCCAACATGATATTAAACTTTGATTATGCACATAGAATTCTTATGACTATGTTATGTAATATTCTAAACTTATGTTTAAGTGTGAATTTGTACATTAATATATTTAAGAGATTATGGCAATCTTAGAAAATATGAGATTGATTTTGATTTTTCACTCTTAGAACTAACATGGCAGTTTTGGAGAATTAGAATGTCTCATTGAAACAAATAAATAAGATGATGTTTAATGAGATAAATATTCTTAATGATGAAGCATGTATCAAAGATTTTTTTTATTCATGCTTTGAATAGAGATATAATGGATATATGGTTGACTTATCTGTTTGTGTTATAATACAAAACTTAATTTCATTGAAAAATTTACTTATTTGTTAAAATTTTAATTTCCTAAATAGGAAATTTGTTGACTTCATATTCAAGGAAGATCCCTTATTTTTATTGATAGAACTTTAATAGAAATAAAAATATGATAACTTTGAATGAATATGAGAATGAAAGTCTTGATCTCAAGAAATTATGTGAATTTAATTAAACTTATAATAGATGTTGTATGGCCATAAAAATTAAGATTATTAAATCAAATTTAAATAATCAACTACTATTTTAAGTATAGCTGGCAATTAGTCTGATTGATCAATATTTTAAACTTATTATCAAAATTTTAGATTCTAATCCTACTTATACTATAATAAGGTTTCGCCTTATAGATTTAGGTGGGCTAAAATAAATAAATAAATAAAATTATTGCTTTAAGTAGTCAAGGAAAATGATATAGTAGTTGTGCTCTTTCATCTCATGTTCCTCCATATTCTGATATTGATTTCATTTATGATTTAATTATTATAATCATCTTATTAGTCTTAGTAAATACTTTGACACTTTTAAGTTTAATCTAATTATATTGCCTTTGCTAATGATTGAATACATCTAACAAAAGAATTAGGAATTTCTTTCTTTCTTTTTTACTCTATTAGCTTGTCTTTTTCATTCAATAGCATTTATTACATTTCTAATATGATGAAGAATTTATTTATATCTCTCAAATGATATATAAAAAAATATCCTATAGCATTTGAGCCTTAGAAATTGAGAATTTTACTGATGCCTATTTTTTTTTTTTATAATCTTATCTCTAAAGAGAAGTTAGTAATATTATGTTTGTTTAGAAATTTTATGTCAATGGATCTATCATATGATAATACTGATTTGTGTCATGTAATATTATCATATAGTAATTATGATAGATTTTGTAAGATGCAACATAAGAATTTGATTAGATTTCCTCAATGAAGGTGGTCGCTTGAGTTGCTTGTTTTAGTGGTTTAAGTGATTACTTATGAAAATTAATCGTATGAGTACTAATTTTTTTCAAAATATTTAAAAAAAAAGATTCAGAACAAATTCATGAATATATATATAAGAAAAACAATTTTCTATTCGAAATATGAACTCATTAAACCTCTTAAATTCAACAACTTCAGAAGTGCATTCAACAGCCTCATATTTATGTCGATACATCATCTATTACATATTCTAACATTAAATACGACCATTATAATCCGTATAAATAACCAAAGTCATATCATTATTTTTTTTAAAAAAATAATGAAAACAATAGGACATATCACATGAAGCCATAAAGAGTGCATGTTAAGTGCATTTAGAGCTTAATAATGTCTTTTTTTCCTGAAATATTATTAATCTTGACAGGCAATAATAAATGCTATTATGAAAGCTACATTATGAATATTATTATATTTCTTCCATTGAAGGGCGAGCTATTAATAAATATTTGCCCATATTTATTTCTTTAGTATTTGATATTTTCTGTGGGTGGTTGGAAGATGAATGCTAGAAAATTGTACCATGAGTTCAGCATTTCCACCAACATTTAAAACTTTTTAATGTCGCTCAAGTGTGGGAAGAGCTGCTATCAATGCTCTCAGATAATTATTATATAAGATGCCCAATTATGGAGATAATTAATAAATTAATTATCCTTAAAATATATTAATAAAGCTGTTAGGTAGTAGTATAAATGCCTCATAACAAGATGTTAAAATTATATATATATATATATATATATATATATATATATATATATATATATCAATTTAAAATGATGATGGCTTATTAAATAAAAATTATAAAAAAAGTAGTTAAAAGCAGTTAAATTCTTTGAAGTATTCGTTTGAAGAAAATATAGCTGTTGAAAAATTAATTTGTTAAATTATCATTACAAATAATTTTTTAAAATTATTCTAAATATTATTGATTTAGTTTCACATTAAAATTTGAATGTTAATTTTATTACAACTATATTATTTAATTTCAAAAAATAAAAATAAAAATCCCATACACGCCCTAAGGCATAATGAATTTATGATTGTGTTAGGATGCCATGAATTAAGTGTAATATAATTAGAATTAAAGACTATTCATTAAATTATTAAATCACATCCCACTGTTTTCCATGTAAAGTCTAAAGATCTGTGTGCATCTTAGCCTAGCGGTTGAGAATTTTGAACTTTTCGGTTAAATCTTGGTTAAATCATGCATTTTATATGTGTGAATTTATGATTAAATTCTCAAATATCTCAAAAAAATAAAATAAATAAAAGATCTGTTTGTGATATTTTTCTCATTATTTTAGTTTTAGTTCATTATCATACATCTATTTGGCTACTACTTTCTAAAATTTTATAAAAAAATTATTTTGAGATTGAACTATAATGAGTTATAATTATAAAAAAAAGCCGGTATTTGATTATTTTTTAAATTAAAAAAATTAAGACTCATAATACTTTCTAAAAAAATTATTTTTCAGCAATAATTTTATAACCTCTTTTATAAAATAAAAAAATAAAAAATTTAAGTCATCCAAATAGATAGTAAACCACTTGGTTATGCAGGCATAGCCAGTGGTTGAGCTTTGACTTCAATAAAGATTCAGTCTTTACCATTGTGTGTGTGTGTGAGTTCGATTAAATTCTAGATGTCGAAAAAAATCACATCATTGCATGCACGCTCTCTTCTATATAAGCAAAATCACCACACATAAAGTCACAAAAGTTTTATTTTTTTATTTTTATTTCAATGCTTTTCGATCACAATCAAAGTGGATTGAATTATCTTGTGCTAGAAAATCAATTGCGGTAGAATAAAGTTACATCTTAGCTTTGTTGGAATCCACAGATGTTTGAAGAATTAATAAGGAAACTCAGGTATTTTACGTGGAAAAATCTGAAAATAGTGAAAAAAAAAAACTGGCATAAAATATTCCACTATGCATACATTTGAGTACAAAATTTTCGACAAGATTGCAAAATTGTATATGAAGAGGCGACAATGGGGATCCGAAGCAGACAATAATAATATTTAACCATGGTTGTTTATGCGATTGCTAGTGGTAGTTGATGATGGTGAAGCGGCGGGGTTAGCGGCATGGCGTCGGTGGTGATAATCGGCGGAGATGGTCGGCGCTGGTCGCGGCGATGGATGATGGAGATTGACGAGGATCGGCGGCGGCAGCGGCCGGCGGCGTCACGGCATGGTCGGCGGCCGTCGAATGGTTGATTATGCTTGGAGGATTTTCAAGCTTTAGAGCTCTCTCCTCTTTTATCTTGGCCCCTCATGAAGAATGAGAGTATTTAGATTAGAGTGATATTTTAAAGACATACAAAATCAAACCACTCCATCGATGACTCTTGATGATTCCGCGATCATCGATGTATTTTGTGTGAATGCTCATGAAATGAATCAAAAGATCTTGGGCTTGTTAAATCCAACTCATCAAGATGCTCATTTATTTATAAACACTCCATGTTTAGAGTCGATTGAATAAACGATTTGGGTTAGTCTTGATTCAGAATTAGATTACTTTCGACATCAAGATTTGTGCTTTGACTAATAGAATTTTTAATGTCATATCAGTTGCCCCCTATTTTTGGATTGTATTATCTCAATCATCCAAAAATATATATACCAAATACTTGAAAATAGCAAATTCTTCAATGAAATTTACGGGTTCATAAGCCATACATTTTGAGAGAACAGATCTTCATGGGAGCAGAAGATTATGATCACAGAAGTGGGTGCAGGGCCTCGGATGTGTGCGGGTACACGTGGGAGCAAGGTTTCGGGATTATGGACCCATCCGGACACTTACGGGTGCTTCCGTGTTGGTGAAGCAGCTAATGCAGCCCTTGGTGAGGACGAATGGGCAGCAGTCTGCGTGTATTGAGTTCTTGGGCGAGGCGAACATGATGATGATAGTTTTTTTGTCCATTTTCTTCCATTTTTGCCCGTTCTCAGCAATTTTCACCTTTTTTTTATTTGTTTTTACCTTTTTGCCACTATAGGGGGTCTATAAAACCCCAGAAAGTGAGACATATCATATGCTCTCTTGTTCCTCTTTTCTTAAGAAAAGGTCATTGCTTTTGATCAAGACCCATAGTTCATCGAGGCTCAATTTTCCCTCGAAGAGGCATCAATGTCGTCGTCAGGCCGGGGTTACGAGGAGATCAAGGCGTAGTTCATATAGCGAGCTCCAATTTTCTCTCGAAGAAGCGTCAGTATCCTCGTTGGACCAGGTTTGGAAGCGATCAAGGCGTAGTTCATCTGAGGCTCCGGTTTCCCTCGAAGAAGCGTCGACTATCCCTCGGACCGGCCGGGTTGAGCAATCAAGGCCCGTAGTTCATCTGACGATGCTCGATTTTCCCTCGAAAGAGGCATCAGCCATCATTGCTCGGACCGGCCGTTGAGGCGATCAAGGCTCATAGTTCTACTTCTTCTTGTAGAAAATTGGATTTCTTGAAACTTCAATGGATGGTTTAATAGTTGTGATTGCCAAGATGGCGGGAAGCGTCGGTTAGGAACCATCCTTGAAACCGAAAGTCATGATTATTTTTAGTATCATTTATACATGATGTTACTTGATATAACTTGCATGGAAAGTAGAATCAATTGGCGAGGATTTTGACCCATCGGGTTGTTTGTCAAAGTATTACTTGATGACATTAACGCATAGAAGAGGTTGAATCAATCGGCGAGATTTTTTATATCAGGGTTGTTTGTCAAAGTGTTATTTGATGGCGTTAACTATGAAAGATGTCGAATTGAATCCGAAGATTTTGACCTATCGAGGTTGTTTGTCAAAGTATTACTTGATGGCGTTAACTGTATGGAAGAGGTCGAATTGAATCCACTGAGGATTTTTGACCCATCCGAGGTTGTTTGTCAAAGTGTTACTTGATGAAGTTAACTTGTATGGAAGAGGTCGAATTGAATATGCTGAGAATTTTTGATCTATTCGAGGTATTTATTAGAGTGTTAATCGATAACTGTATGGAAGAATTCGAATTGAATGTGAGAATTTTGACTCAGGGTTGTTTGTCAAAGTGTTACTTGATGACGTTAACCTATATGGAAAATATCAAATTGAATTCACTGAGGATTTTTGACCCATCCAAGGTTGTTTGTCAAAGTGTTACTTCATGGCGTTAACTTTGTATGGAAGAGGAATTGAATTATCCGTGAATTTTGACATATTTGAGGTTGTTTGTCAGAGTGTTACTCGATGACTTTAACCTGTACGGAAGAGGTTGAATTGAATCCGTTGAGGATTTTTGACCTATTTGAGGTTGTTTGTCAAAGTGTTACCCGATGACGTTAACCATGGAAGATCTTGAATCGTGAGGATTTTGACCTATTCGAGGTTGTTTATCAGAGTGTTACTCGATGACATTAACCTATATGGAAGAGGTTGAATCAAATCCGTCAAAGATTTTTGACCCATCCGAGGTTGTTTGTCTGTGTTACTTGATGACATTAACCTGTATAGAAGAGGTTGAATTGAATCCGCCAAGGATTTTTGACACATCCGAGGTTATTTATCAAAGTGTTACTTGATGACGTTAACCTGAATGGAAGAGGTCGAGTCGAATCCGCTGATGATTTTTGACTTATCCGAGGTTGTTTGTCAGAGTGTTACCCGATGATGTTAACCTGTATGGAAGATGTAAAATTGAATCCGCTGAGGATTTTTGCCCTATCCGAGTTTGTTTGTAAAGTGTTACTTGATGACGTTAACCTATATAGAAGAGGTCGAATTGAATCCGTTGAGGATTTTTGACCTATCCGAGGTTGTTTGTCAGAGTGTTACCCGATGACGTTAACTTGTATAGAAGAGGTTGAATTAGATCTGCTGATGATTTTTGACCTATCCAATGTTGTTTGTCAGAGTGTTACTCGATGACGTTAACCTGTGTGGAGTAGGTGCAAAGTTTTGACCTATCCGAGGTTGTTTGTCAGAGTCTTTGCTCGATGACGTTAACTGGAAGAGGTTAAATTGAATCTCGAGGATTTTTGACCTATCCGAGGTTGTGCATAGTCATGCTCAATGGCGTTAACTACGTGGAAGAGGTCAAATCAAAACATCCATTTGTGGCTGTAGCCAAAGTTGCTCGTTGATCTTGGTCTTATTTTTCCATGAGTATGATTGAAAAATCATAATTTGCGAAGCTAAATCTCTTCTCAATGTTGAAATATCCTCCAACTTTTACTTGTTTCTTGGGCTAGTAATCAATTCGATGCTTCACATATTTACATGGGCAATCTTACGAGATTAAGAGTTGCCCCGGTTTCAACAAAGTTGAAGAATCGAGTTTGATGAATCTTCATTCTTAGCATGCTCCTCAAAGTATGAAGTGCTCCACTTGGCTGATGGTTTTGATCTCGTTGGGAAACTTGGTGGTCTGACATGATGAAGTAATGAGAATCAGTTTCCCACAGATGGCACCAAACTATTGCATGCTAGAAAACCAGTTGCGGTAGAATAAATGTTTACGCCTTAGCTTTGTTGCAGAATCCAGTACACACATAGATGTTTGAAGAATCAGAATCGAAAACTCGATTTTACTTGAAAAAATCTCGAAAAGAGGAAAAAAATCACGGGGCCTAGCCTAGTAAAAATCTTTCACTATGTATTTATTTCAGAGCACAAAATTTTCTCGACAACGGGATTACAAAATTGTATATGAGAATGACTAACAATGGGGATCTCAGAATCAGGAAATAACAGCTATATAACCATGATTAGGTTATATGATTCTTGTGGTAGTTGATGATGGTGCGGCGGTGGTGATGCCGGTGATGTCAGCAGTGGTAATAACTGAGATTATGGTCAATAGTCAGCGGTGGCAATGGTAGTAATGCGGCCGTGATCGGTAATGATACTTGATGATGGTGGTTGATGAATAATGATGATTGATAGTGGATAGCGATGATATGCGGTGGTGGCAACAAAGAGGTAATTCGGCAAGCGTGCCGGTGGTAATAACCGATGATGGTTGTGGCGGCAGCGATCAGCGATGGAGATTAACGGCGATGAGGATTGGCGATACCGGTAGCAGTGGCAGCGGTGGTGGTTGGCGGCCGTCGAATGGCACGATTATGCTTGGAGGATTTTCAAGCTTTAGAGCTCTCTCCTCCCTCATGTGAAGAATGAGAGACTATTTATAGATTAGAGTGGTATTTCTATAAGACATGCAAAATCAAACCACTCCATCAGATGGTTCATGATGATTCCCTTGATCATCTGATGTATTTTTTGTATTTAAATGCTCAAATGAAGTCAAAATCAAAAGATTTTGGGCTTATTAAATTCGGCTCATCAAGACGCTCGATTTGACTATAAACACTCCATGTTTAAGAGTCGATTGATAATAAGCTTGATGCAGGTTAGTCTTGATTGATCGATTACTTTCGACATCAAGATTCGTGCTTGAGTAGTAGAATTTTTTATATATTAATTGCCTATTTTTGGATGATATTATCTCAATCATCCAAAAATATATATGCCAAATACTTAAAAATAGCAAATTCTTCAATGAAATTTGCGAGTCCATTAACCATACATTTTGAGAGAATAGATCTTCATGGGAGCACAAGATTATGATCACGCGGTGAGTATAGAGCTGGGATGTGCGTATGCTTGGAAGGTTTTGGGGTTATGGACCCATTCCGGTGCTTGGCATCCGGGCGTCCATGGGTTGCCACGGGCGCTTGTAGCGGTGAGGCCAAGCGTCTTGGTGCGCATGAAGCGGAGCGATGGGCATCTGGTATGCGTGAAGCGAAAGCGTGGGGCAGTATCTGTGGTATTCTGAGCGGCGCGCTGAGTCTTTGTCGTGGTGGCGTGTAGCGCAGAACCTGAGATTCGCATGCGTGTCATGATGCGCTCATGAGGCCCTCAGATGAGGGATTTTTTGTCCGTTTTCTTTCATTTTCGCCCATTTTCATCTATTTTCAGCGATTTTCACCCAATTCTTTCAGTTTTTTTTATTTTTTACCATTTTGCTTCTATAGGGGGTCTATAAAAACCCCCCTAGGGTTAAGTGTGAAGGTACAAATCCCATATTCTATAGTGTTCTTTTTCTTAAGAGAAGGTCATTCGCTTTGCTGATCAAGGTCCGTAGTTCATAGGACGAGGCTCCGATTTTCCCTCGAAAGAGGCGTCAACTGTCCTCGTCGGACCGATCGGGTTCAGAGGCGATTAAGGCCTGTAGTTCATATGGCGAGGCTCGATTTTCTCTCGAAGAGGCATCAATTATCTTCTCGGTGGCCGGGTTTGGAAGCGATCAAGGCGTAGTTCATATGGCGAGCTCAGTTTTCCTCAAAAGAGACGTCAACTATCCTCGTCGGACAGACCGGGTTCGGAGGCGATCAAGGCCCATAGTTCATACGGTGAGGCTCCGATTTTTCCTTGAAAGAGGCGTCAACTGTCATCGGTCCGGTTTGGGTTTGGAAGCGATCAAGGCTCATAGTTCTATTTCTTCTTGTAGGAAATTGGATTTCTTGAAACTTCAATGGATGGTTTAAAAGTTGATAACTGCCAAGATGGCGGGGAAATGTCAGTTAGGAACCATCCTTCGAACAACTTCGAAAGTCGATGATTATTTGAGTATCATTCTCCATGATATTACTTGATGCATTAACTTGTATAGAAAGTAGAATCAATCCGGAGAATTTTTAGACCCCGAGGTTGTTTGTCAAGTACTTGACATTAACCTGCATAGAAGGGGTCGAATCGAATCCGCTGAGGATTTTTGACCCATCCGAGGTTATTTGTAAAAGTGTTAATTGATGACGTTAACCTGTATGGAAGATGTCGAATTGAATTGGGATTTTGACTATTATTGTCAAAGTGTTACTTAATGGCCGTATGGAAGAGGTCGAATTGAATCGGAGAATTTTGACCCATCAGGTTGTTTGTCAAAGTGTTACTTGATGGCGTTAACTATGGAAGAGGTCCAATTGAATCCGTGAGAATTTTGACTCGAGGTTATTTTGAGTGTTACTCGATGGCGTTAACCATGGAAGAGGAATTGAATCGAATCCGAGGATTTTGACCTATCTGAGGTTATTTTTTAGAGTGTTTCTCGATGACGTTAACCTGTATGGAAGATGTCGAATTGAATCCGCAGAGGATTTTTGAACAATCCGAGATTGTTTATCAGAGTGTTATTCGATGACGTTAACCTGTATGGAAGAGGTTGAATCAAATTCACAAAGGATTTTTGACCCATCCGAGGTTGTTTGTCAAAGTGTTACTTGATGATGTTAACCTATATGAAAGAGGTTGAATCGAATACGCCAAGGATTTTTGACCCATCCGAGATTGTTTGTCAAAGTGTTACTTGATGACGTTAACCTGAATGGAAGAGGTCGAGTCGAATATGTTGAGGACTTTTGACTTATCCGAGGTTATTTATCAGAGTGTTACCCGATGACGTTAACCTGTATGAAAGAGGTCGAATTGAATATGTTGAGGATTTGTGACCTATCCTAGGTTGTTTGTCAAAATGTTACTTGATGACGTTAACCTATATGGAAGAGGTCAAATTGAATCCGTTGATGATTTTTGACAGATCTGAGGTTGTTTGTCAGAGTGTTACCCGATGACATTAACTTGTATGAAAGAGATCGAATTGGATCCGCTGAAAATTTTTGACATATCCGAGGTTGTTTGTATGAGTGTTACTTGATGATGTTAACTTGTGTGGAGCAGGTGCAAAGTTTTGACTTATCCGAGGTTGTTTGTCAGAGTCTTTGCTCAGTGACGTTAACTTGTGTGGAAGAGGCTGAATTGAATTTGCTGAGGATTTTTGACCTATCTGAGGTTGTTTGTTAGAGTATTCACTCGATAACGTTAACCTGTGTAGAAGAGGTCAAATCAAAATATCCATTTGTGGCTGAAGCCAAAGTTGCTCCTTGATCTTGGTCTTATTTTTCTATGAGTATGATTGGAAAATCATAATTTGCAAAGCAATATCTCTTCTCAATGTTGAAATATCCTCCAACTTTGACTTGTTTTTTGTGCTGGTAATCAATTAGATGCTTCGCATATTAACATGGGCGATCTTCTGAGATTAAGAGTTGCCCCCCCAGTTTCCAAAAAAAGTTGAAGAATCAGAGTTTGATGAATCTTCATTCTTCGCATGCGCTCCTCAAAAGTATGAAGTGCTCCACCTAGCCGGTGGTTTTGATCTCTTTGGGAACTTGGTTTTGACATGATGAAAATGAGAATCGTTTTCCACGACGGTGCCAAATTTCGTGCTAGAAAACCAGTTACGGTAGAATAAAAGTTTACGCCTTAGCTTTATTGCGGAATCCAGCACTCACACAAATGTTTGAAGAATTAATAAAGAAACTCCAAAATTTTTACGTGAAAAAATCTCGAAAAGAGGGAAAAAATCACGGGGCATAGCCCAGTAAAAATCTTCCACTATGTATCTGTTTCAGAGTACAAAATTTTCTCGAAAATGAGATTATAGAATTGTATATGAGAAGGGCTAACAATGGGGATCGAAATCGAGCCCTATATAACCATATGGTTAGTTGTAATAGTTGCTAGTGGTAGTTGATGATAGTAAATTTACGATTCTAGTATAGTTGATGATGGTGGCAGCGGTGTCAGCAGTAAGATTGGCAGTGGTGATAAGCGGAGATGCCCGTCGGCTGGCACCGATAATAGTCAGCGGTGGTCCGGCAGCAGTGTCGGTAATGATGACCAGCAGTGGTGATGACAATGATGATGAGTTGGCCGGCAACGGCGGGTGGCGGTGGTGGCGGCGCCAGCAGCAGTGGGCAACGATAACCTTAATGTCCAGTGTGTTGTAATGCGACGTGGCCGATAGCAGTGGTTGGCGGCAATAACGCGGATTGACGATAACGAGGATCAGCGGCGGCAGCGGCGGTGGTTGACAACGGAGGTGGTGGCGGCTCGAATGTATTTATGCTTGGAGGATTTTCAAGCAGAGCTCTCTCCTTTTTCTTGGCCTCTCATGGGAAGAATGAGGACTATTTATAGATTAGAGGAGTAGCGTTTACGTAAATAAATCAAATCCACTCATCGGATATGATGATTCCCTTGATCATCTGATGTATTTTGTGTATTTGAATGCTCAAATGAAGTCAGAATCAAAAGATCTTGGGCTTGTTAAATCCGGCTCGTCAAGACGCTCGATTTGACTATAAACACTCCATGTTTAAGAGTCGATTGATAATAAGCGCTTGATCTGGGTTAATATTGATTGATTAGATTGCTTTGACATGATTAGTACTTTGACTTGTAGAATTTTGTCATATCAAGTTTGATCAAATTCAATTTGATATGTCATTAAAAAATCTTCTAATTAAAATGCGAATCTTGATATATGAGTTATTCAACATCACTTAGAATTAAAATCTTAATCTTTTAAGCTCTATCATCATAGGCGATATAAAATATCTCGATTAGATCAAAATAATTTAATCTTGAGTAGAAGCTCGGATCACTTAAAATATAATTAAAAACTTTGAGATATCATTCATCCTTGAATAATTTCTAAATATAGAATGTTTATAGCCAAAACGTGCATTTTGATTTGAATCTAACAAGTCTAAGATCTCTTAATTCGATTTTATTTTATGATTCAAGTACTTAAAATACATGAGATGATCAAAGGGATTATTTTGAGCGTCCATGGAGTTGGATTTTGATTGTATTTATAAGAAATGTCACTCCCATAATCTATAAATATCCTCATTCTTTCATAAGGGGACTAAGTTGAAGAGAGAGAGCTCGATCTTGAAGAATCTCAAAGCATAATCGCCACCATCGACCATCATTGGATCACCGCGTCACCACGCCATCACCGTTAGATCACGGATCACGCTAGCCATTGTTGGCCATCATCGGTAGCGCCGATCACCATCTCCGTACTACCACCTCTTGGCCGGATCACCGTTAGTCACCTGCCATTCTCGACGGTAAATGCCCAGCCACCCGGACCATCGTTTGACCACCATCGGGTCATCACTAGACCACCATCATTGGTCAACGTCGCCTAGCTCTCGAGACGAGACCACCCAGCCTAATCACCATAGTCATCTCTTTGCCACTCGACCATCGCATTGTTGTCGGGATCGTCGACTACCACCTGTGAAGCCATTATTCTGATTAGTGAAGCTTCCATAAAACCTATTCTTGTATGGTATCCTTCTCCAACTTTGTAGAAAGGATAATAATTGTAACAAATGCTGATATAGTGAAATTATTTCTATGTGGGCTAGGCGTGATTTTTCCTTATTGAGTTTTCACGTAAAATTCTTTGTCTCTCAAACTTTTTTTTTTTTATTATGTGTGCGAAATCTTGTGCAAAGTTAAGACGTCGAATTCTCTTATTCTACTAACCCGAATCTTCCTGCATGCATCACAGTTCAATATTTGTTTGAATTCATTTAAATCTAATTTGGAGATGAGCCCAATCTAATTATAAATGGTTTGATCAGTTTTTTATTTAAATTAGATATAGCTCCTTAAATTTCGATTTAAGGTGAAAATTGACTACTATAACAATCTAAATCAGATTTAAAAATAATAATAGATTAATAAAGAAAATCAAATTAGTGCATATTTTAATTTTTATATTATATTTATTTGCTGCTAAAAATTAAATTAAAGTTAAATTAATATATTATAAATATTCTTCAAAGAAAATTTTATTAATGTATCAGTAATTTCAGAAATTTTAATAGCAATCTAATAAAATTAGTAGATTATAAGGAATATCAAAAATATCTGATAGTTTAAGAAGAAATGTTATATAAGTATATTCACTAAAGAAAAGCATTATGTTAGAATAACCGAATATATTTTGTATAACGCGGGGATATACTTCACACACATTGCATTTATATAACAAGCAAACATTGCAAACATACTTTCACAATCATATAAAAGCTTTCCTTGCATGATGATGAAGATGGAGAATATTTATTATTAATCAAGAATGTGATATGCGGCATCACAAACCTATCACATATTACAAGAGTATTTTATATAGATAAGAGATCAGTGGTAGCAACATATTTAAACGGTTCATGCATGCCCAAAAACTTCCTGATACCCTCCTTATAATACCAGTGGTGGCAATAAACAAAGCATAAAAAGTGTTAAAAAGTCAGTATAATACTTCCATGGTTAATGAAATAAACGACGACGTCTATTGCTCATATCTTTCAAGCAGGCCTTGAGCTACTTAACTCTTCTAGAAATATGGTGTCGGCCGCAATAGCCGAAGGCTTGAAGAAGGATGACCATGTTATTATTCGCGCATAACATTATTATGTGAAGATATTGCACTGCTATAAGGGCAATGCCAATTTACAATGATAGAAAAAAAAATTAAGTGCAGAATACGTTGAAATTGTAAACTCTGATGGAAGATATATGGATAGTCTAGATCAAAAAGGACAGACCTCCTAACAATGAAACGATTTACGTGTAAATGCAATCGACCATAAATGAGGGCAGGGTCAGCTGCAGTCATATGCTGCTATTTAAAAAATTATGATGAGCATTATAATTTTTTTTAGTTTAAAAATAAGTCAAAATTTAACTGTTTGATCATCATCATATTCTATTAATATAAGTTAAAATTTTTTTTTTATTATAAATTTTTCAAAATACAATCACAACCTAGTTTCCCAAAAGCTACTTGAGATGAAATTCAGATCGCATCGCAAATAGAAAACCTCACCAAATATAGTTTAAGGTGCATTTGAGGCAATAATGATAGCACGTTGTGAAAATACACTGGAGTACAGTTTAAAAATTTTGTTTTCATTGTATTTAAAGAGAATTTGAAGAGATAAAATTATGTTTTTTAATTTAGCTGATGTCTAATTTTTTTTTATTTAAAAAAATTTATAATTCTCATAATAATTTTGTAGACAGCATTTTATGCACCATCAGCTTTATTACTATATTTTTAGACAACCACAAATATACCCTAAGAAATATGTTTAAAAATAGAAAAATGAACAAATCCTTGACTAGAGGAAAAGGCCTGAAAAGAGATTTGCAAGAGGTAGAGAGAGAGAGAGAGAGAGAGAGAGAGAGAGAGAGAGAGGATGTGTAACAGAGTGAGTCCAAAAAGTGCTATGACAAATAACCTGTTGTGATAGAATACGTTCAGGAAAAATGGGCCTGAAATCGAGAAGGGCATATTGTGGCTGGCTGTTGATTTTGTTTCTGCTGCAGCTTTCACTTGTGATTGTTGGGATCTAGAGTTATTTTTTAAGAGTTGTTATTATTTTTGTTTGGGAGAAATGAGGGTATTGCTCAGAATTCATTTCAAAAATGTGAAAATTACAAAGATAATGTCTAAGAAATACATTATGAGAAGATATAGCAGAAATGAAAATCTATAACAATGAAAACCTATAATAACAAAGAGAAGCACGGAAGACCCAAAAACAATAAAAACAGATGCAGTTCAAAACTAAACAAAAAAAGTAGACTCCAAAGGAGTCGAGCTCAGGAAGACCAGTAAAATATAAATAACCGAAGGACTCCGTCCAAGGAAGCCAAATTCGCAGTCAAGCACCGATCTGTTCGAGAAGAAAAGTTACTGAATATGATAAAGCAAGCAAAACTCGGACAATGAGGGAAGTGAAGGGAAGAGTACAAATTCTCAGAGCACGACTTCCGGTTGAGTCCTTGATATATGCCATTGTAACATCATTGCTCCAAAATAACAGTAAAGAAAATCCCTCTCCCATGCTTGTAGCTGGATGCAGCTATAAGATCAGCAAAGCTAGGCAAGGTATATCATTTAAGCGAACGAGTAACATCATTGCTCCAAAACAACAGAAAAGAGAAAGAGAAAAACCCTCTAATTATGTCCAAAGGCAGCTAAAAGATCATCAAAGCTAGACAGAATAAACCATTCCAGAGAACCAGTACAGGCCCAACAGGTAAGGAAGAAAGAGAGCACCTTTAAGATTTAGTAGTATTGTAGGAGAGGTTGGATTCTCTAAAAAATAGGTGAAGAAGTGTGGAGAGACAACTAATATTAGCAAGATAAGCCTTTCCAAACATAAGGAGATCATCAACATATATTAGATGGGAAATGAGGTAGCTGTTCTTTAGAAAAGGTTTGTATAAGCTATCACTGTTGAGTTTGTCCATGAGCCAAGAGCAGGCATCGATACCAATGGAAAAGAGATAGTGAGACAAAGGCCAGTCATGTCTTAGCTCCAAGGAGGAAGAGAAGAATCCTCTCAATTCTCCATTTAAGATGATAGAAAAGGGCACATTGTCAATACAAGTTTGAATCCAATTAACAAAACTAGGAGGAAACTTCAATATACGTAGTCTATGGAAGATAAAGTGTCTATTGACATTATCAAATGCTTTCTTGAGATCAATTTTGGCACAACAACTTTTGGGATAGTTTTTTTGGTTGAACCCAAAAAAGGATCTCATTAGCAATAATAACATTATCAGCAATATCACGCCCCTTTAAGAACGATGCTTGTGCGGGTGTATGAGAGTTGGAATAAGTAGCTTCATTATATCAACAAGGAGTTTGGAAATCTCCTTGTAGAAAATGTTGCAAAGGGATAAAGGTCTATAATCGCTAATATCTTCAGCAAGATGTCCCTTAGGAATGAGGGCAATAACAGAATGCTTGACTCTGAGAGGGAGCTTAGAGGATGAGAAAAAGTATTGAACAACTTCCGTGAATGTGGACCCAGTAATCTGCCAAGTATGCATGAAAACTTTGGAAGTAAAACCATTAGGACTAGGAGCTTTATTGGGACCTATAGAAAAAAATAGCATTCTTAATATCTTCAAAAGAAAATGGATCTATAAGAGAGTCACTGTCCTATTGAGATAAATAAGAGCCAATGGGGATATCCAACCAATTATTGCAATAAGAAGTAGTTGGACTGTTAAGAAGATGTGAAAAGAATGATATAGTCTTCTTTACAATGTCTTCCTCAGTACTAAGAGTGGTTCCATTAGACTTCAATGTGCTGATGGAATTCCAATTTTTTTTTTATTTTAACCCTTTGGTAAAGGAATTTAATGTCATTTGCACCCTTAGAAGGCCAATCACATTTAGCATGTTGAGTTACCCAGTTGTTCTCACAAGAGATGGCCTCACTAAGTTTAGCTTGAATAGAGATTGCTTTAGAGAGAAGATCTTGGCAGGTAGGAGAGGATCCAAGATTTGTGTATATATCATTGAGTTGCATTTTCAATTCTAAAATTTTAGATGAAATGTAATTGAAGGAATTCCATTCAACATCTTCAGAACTTTTTGACTTTTTTGAGGTGGTTGCAAATGACAAAGATGGGATCTCCTCCCACAAAACTTCCTAAGCATCTTTGGACAATCTCATGAAAATCAGGAAAGGAGCTCCAATAGTTTTTATACACAAAATGATGCTTTAAATTTGACATAGTGCTGGAGGGAAGCATGATTGGAGAGTGGTCGAAGGTAAGAGGAACCATAACTTTCCAATAAGAGAGAGGAAAAGGTGGAGATCCAGAGGTTATTGCAAAGCACCCGATCAAGTAAGCATCTAATGGGGTTATTGAGCTGATTAAACCAACTAAATGAAAGCCCCAAATTTTATAATTTAATTAAATCTGTCTTGAGATTACAGTCATTAAAGTCTTTAAGCTTACTGGGAAGAGGAGACCGACCCCCGATTTCTCCAAAGTACTCTGAATACAGTTGAAATCACCCATAATCAACCAGGGTTTGGTAATGGAAGGAGCTAGATAAAGAATGGAGTGCCAAAGTGCTTTCCTCCCATGACTATTATTATCCGCATAAACAAAAGTGGTAAGAAAATTGCTAGCAGAGCTAGATGTAAAACAACCATGAAGAAATTGTGGATGGGAGAGGAGAGCATAAAATGAAGTCACATTCCATTATTTTAAGCTAGATATGACCTTTGAACATCCAAGAAGTTGTTGTAGTTATCTTCATGTTTGAAGAGTTGAAATTTCTTGATGTTAATGGGTTTTGGAAACAAAAAAAAGAGGGATCTTTGTTTTCAACAAACCGACACATCTATGTGGTTTTCCACAAATTTCCTACAACCGGTGACTCTAGCATTATTAAAGCCTCTCACATTCCAAGAGGCAATATTAATAGGGCTCATAATTATTTATGAACTTGGGAGGAAGAACCCCCTTTTGGTCGACCCTTTAGGCCCTTACTTGCAGACAAAAATATAATAGATTTAGAGGATGAAGCTTTTGATGTATCATCCTCCTTGAATAGAAGTAGGATTAGAAGCTCTTGTGTTGCTAGGGTCCCTGGGCCTAAGAGGAGCAGAATGACTATTTCTAGAATGGACAAAAGGTGCAGCCATGGTATAGTTAGGAGAAGACAGGCAATTGGAAAGGTTATGGGCAATATTACAAGCACTACAAGGAGTAGGCTTCCATTTGTAAATAATCGACTGCACGAGTTCTTTGCCATTGAGGGAAATAGTGATGGAATTTGGAAGAGAAGAGGAAGTGGAAATCTGGAAACACACTCTAGAAAAGGTGAGCCGTGAACCATTAGTCATAAGAGGATCCACTATGAGAGGGGTTCCAATCTTACTAGCGATTTTTGAAATTCCTTTTTTCGACTAGCAACATAGTGGCAAATTAGGGAATTTGACATAGATAGGGACCTCTTTGAAGTCCTCTCGGACATGGATGAAATATGGTGCCATTTCTTAAAGATAAAGGGTTTACCGAGGATAAACCAAGGACCACCGTTAAGAACCATATCCCTGTCCTCTTCACAATTGAAATTGAAAAGGAAAAAACCATAAGTTAAGGAAATTAGATCTACTTTACCACATAAATTCCAAACATTCTTGATAGCTTGTAACAGGTTGTCATAAAATGGTCGCCTACCAAGAGCATAGCCAACCAGAGCTTTGTGTTACATTAATTTTAGGATAAATTTAATTATTTTTCAAGTCTAACCTTTATATATATATATATATATATATGTATGTATGTATGTATCAGAATTTCATGATATAAATTTTTTATAGATCACATTTTAATTCAATCTTGTGCACGGCACATTAATACAAATATAAATTATATAAATATAGACATTTCAATTCAATTCTGTTTTATGTTACGGAAAAATAAGGAAAAAAATATAATGTTATAATGACGTTATATAACATTATTCTCAACATTATTATAATAAAAATATTAATTATGTAGCTTAAAATTTAAATTAAATAAATATAAAGTAATTAATTTATAATTTAAAATAATAGCTAGTAATGGCTATAAATCATAATTAAGTGATTTAATATTTTAATCTCATCTTTCACATATAAATAGATGATAATGTGAGCTTGAATATCATGAGAAAATCTGAATATTCTCTCTTCCTTTCTCCATTCACATATTTTCTTGTCATTCTCTTTATTTCATTTTTGGGAAACAAGAGACAAGCGATTAGTTTGAAATTTTATCGATCAATTGCTCGATCAAAATAAGGGGATAGGTTGTATCCTATGAGTAAAAAAAGTGTCTTTCAAATTTTTAAGCTTAATCTTCTCTAGGATAATGTCATCATTCCCTCCTCCTATTTCAATCTCAGTACTTTTATTTTTTATTTTCTTAGTTGTGTTAAATTTATTTCTTAATTGTTAATTTATTTACTTATAGTTCTAATAATCTTAATAGATCAAAATTTATCTTTGTTCTAATTATTTTCACCAATTAAAAAAAATATGTTTACACAAATATTGCTTCGTCATGATGATGTTAAGCCAAAAAAATTTATAGAAACACACTTTAAAAGATGGCAAAAAAAAATTTATATATTGGTTGACATGATTAGGATTAATTTCTACAATATATAATCCTTTTTCATCCGTGCCTAATTCGGAAAGAGAAAATAATTCTTCTTTTGATGAAGGGTTAGGAAAATGAAAAACTTCACAAGAGATTGATTTTTTTTTTTTTTGGCTTGGGCGCATTCTTAATGTTCTTTTTGATCATCTTTATGACATGATTTGTACATCAACATTCAAGCTTTGGAAAACAGCTGAATCAAAATATGAAAATGAAGATGTGGGTCTAAAAAAATATTTGAATGAATCATTCAATGAATTTAAAATGAGTGGTTCTCGCACTGTATTAGACCAAGTAAATAAAATTCAGGAAATTATTCATAATCTTAAAGAAAATGACATAAGAATGCCAGAAGCATTTATAGTTGTATTGATAATAGAAAAATTACTACAATCATGGAATCAATTTGCAGAAACACTTAGGCATAATAAAAATAAGATGTCTCTTGACAATCTTATTATTGCACTTAGAATAGAAGAAAAAGAAAAAGAAAAAGATAAAACTCTCACTAAAATTGAATCTCAAACACATGTCATTCTAATGAAAAAGAGTAATTTCAAAAGAAAAAATTTTAAACCATTTAATAAAAAGTTTAAGAAACAAATTTTACACAAGTATATCAATTAAGATAAAAATCATAATGAGATTCATTATTGGGTATGCGAGAGAACTAACTATCTTGCAAAGGCTTATTATCTCGAAAGATAAGACAAAAAAAATAACAAGACCTTTGAGCAAAATCAATCTCAACCAAATTAATATGATCACTAAAGTGCCAATGATTCCTTTACTTTGAGGTATGTTAGTCATTTGAAATTAATTTCATATTATTCTACCGATTTGTTGATAGATACCAGGGCAACTATACATATGAGTTTTAATAAATCTTGGTTTTCTTCCTACTTGGATGCACCAAGAGGAAGAGTAAGCATGGACAATGGAGCATTAGCTAGCGTGGTTGGAGAAGAAGATATTGATCTAAAATTGACATAAAAAAATATTTAAAATTATATTCAATTTTATATGTATCGAATATTAAGAGAAATTTAATTAGTGGTTGCTACTTATTCAACATGGTTATCATCTTATTTTTTAGTCAAATAAGATTATTATAATAAAAAATGGATCATTTGTGGGTACGAGATATTTATGTAATGGTTTATTTAAATTAAATTTATCATTTTCTAGCAATAAAGTGTTTTGCTTAAATCCTTCTATTTCATTAATTATTTCTTCTAACATTTGGCATGCAAGATTAGAACATGTAAACTATAAAATAATTAAAAGAATAATGTATATAAATTTAATATCTAAAAATGATATAAATAAAGATGTAAAGTATGAAATTTGCTCTCAAGCAAAATAAACTAAAAAATCATTTAAATCTAATTCTGTTAAGAAAAATGATTTATTAGATCTTATTCATAGTGATATTTGTGATTTAAATGGTAATTTAACTAGAGGAGATAAAAGTTATTTTACTACTTTTATTGATGCTTTTTCCAAAATTTTGCTATATTTATTTAATGAAAACTAAAGATGAAGTTTTTTATATATTTAAGAAATATAAATTAAAAGTAGAAAATCAATTAAATAAGAAAATTAAAATTTGAACATCGGATATAGGTGGGGAATATATTTCACTTGTATTTAATAAATTTTGTGAAGAATATGGTATTTTAAATCAAGTTACTCCTCTATATTCTCCTCAATCTAATGGAGTAATAGATCAGAAAAATAAAACATTAATTGATATGGTAAATGCAATGCTAATTTCATCAATTTTACTGTATAATTTATGGGATGAAGCTTTATTAATAGTTGTGGTGTTTATTTTTGGAATGTGGGACACCACACAGGTTATGGGGTACGACATTAAGGAATTGTGCACTATCTTAAAAGATAGAAACCATCACCCTATAATGGACTTAATCACCTAATAAGGACTCCTAAGCCATGATGCGTTTTCGAATATACTAGAGATTTTTCTCCTACTTTACATAAAAAAGTAAAGAAAGGTTTATATTAAGCTAGGTCCATTGTTTCCTATGAGCCTCCATAATTAATTACATTCTAAAGAATGAAATTCCTAAGGAATACTCTCGATTAAAGGAAAAATTAAAGTCTCCAAAGATTTCAAGGCTAGATTATCAATAAATTAGCTATGTTAAAAAATCAATTGGGAAAGCTTAAGGAGAAGACTTATTTTAGAGTCCAAAAGGAAAGAGTAAGAAATACTTATGATACTAGGAAGTCTAGTGAGCATTTCAGTCTATCCTATGGTTTGGCTTTATGCATTTGAAATTGAAGAGAATTATTTATTTGAGTTGAAATCTTATTAGATTTCTAGGATTTATAATCCATCAACACAAGATTGTGAAAATGCCTAAGAGGTGAGGATTTATGCTTGTAGCCCAAAGGAAATAGCTACCTCAGATCCTGAATCTAGGGAGAGCTTTAGCATAAGCTAAAGCATGATCTAAATCTAAGCGAGAGATGGACATAATGGTTTACCTCCAAGAGAGAAGATAAATCGTCCGACTTCTGGACTTATAATTGCCCGAAGTGGCTGTCAGCTAACACCTCATGCAATTCAAAACCATGTAGTCTGGTCTTATGAAAGTGCAAGATAGTAAGGCTATTATTAAATTTGAAAGAGACTAAAATCCTAAATCCACTCCCTAGGAGACTAGAGAATTAGTGGTATGAGCATATGACTTAGTCTACTAATGCAAAATCTTTTCAATTTTTATTCCATTTTACATGTTCATTTAGACAAAGGCTTGGGATTTATGCCTAAATGAATGATGAAATAAGGTCTTTGGCTAAATCAATGAGAGGTGGGTGTTCTCCACCACAAGCGATGCCCTCATAGGTCAAACATTCCCCTATCATGCAAGAATAGAGATCTCCCATATTTAAGGAAGAAGGAATATAATATGCATGATGAGACATACAATCATACAACTGGTTTACTAATTCTTTTAATTATATTATTTAAAACTTAAGCTTATGATGAGATTATGAGTTAATTAAAATTTAATTATGAGTGATTAGTTAGGTAGAAAATTTATTTTTCCCTAAGAGCCTAATTGCATCCAAGCACATTAAATCATCATTCATAAAGAAAGTATGAAAAGGCATGCCATTTTTGTATAATGTAAACATAACATCAAACATTTTATAGCTTTAAAAGAATAAAAGAGGCAGTCTGTCAGATGCAATGAAAAGAAAAAATAAGTAGCTAAGCTCTACCCTTATACAACTTGATATATAAAATAATAATTACAATTACAAATAATAAAGGCTATGGGGGGTCTTCAAGTCTTCATTCTTCATGTATCCTTCATTTCTTCATGTCTTTGCTCCTTCTGATTTGGTAGGCTTCAAGGCATCACATGGCACCCCATGACAAAGACTTCTAGCCAATGCTTATCCTAAACCCCTGTAGCACTAATCCTAATTCCTAATGTAAAATTACATTAAGATAGGAAAAGTAAATATAACTACACATGCAAAATAGAGCTTAGCTAAACATACATACAACCTAAGCAGTTATATTTATAATTTGGACTTAGCATCCCGTACATGGGTAACCAAGCCCACATGTCCTAACTTGGATTATGCTTAGGGGGCTTAAGTAACCTACAAGCAAAACATTTATTATTATTTTTATGACGACCCCTTTAAGCATAATCCCCTGCAGAAAAATATGATTAGGCTAATATAAGCCTAACATCCAGTCTACGAAATATCGGCCTAACACTATAACATCCAGTCTAAAATATTACATACAAAATAAAATAGACATCAAACCATGCACCTCCCTAACATAAGGCTAGAAGTAGTGACTTATTCTAATGTGTGTCTCTTAAGGCTTGTGTGGTATGTCCTTATTATGCTTTAGAGTTGTAATTTTCTGTGGAAAGATTTAACTTTTATATAAAGGGTGGTTTCACTTTAAGTTGTTTAATTGATTTACAAATTTTAATTTATGATTTGATTTATTTTATATGATCCTACACTTAGCAACTAAGTATTATAAAGAGAAGAAAAGAGGATTGTCCTCTTTTATCCATACCTTAAGGCATTCCTAAAGCATATTAATTTGACTTAATTATCTCTTTAGTAAATGGTTTATTACATAATTTTTAAATTAATCCTAAATTCGGGTTCACTTTAAAGAATTCTATTTAATATGAAAGGCTTCTTAAGATTAACTTAATTGAATTACTATCATATGGCATACATCAAGTTACTCCTTCCCATCACATGTAGCATGCATATGACTTAATTCTAAGTATAACTACACATGCAACATATTTCTTTTAGCACACTTGAAATGAAGGACACATATATGTATTTTGTAGAAAATGGGATTTTCTCTCATCAGTTAAATGTACATACAAATGTATAAAAGTTTTAAGTGGATACTTCGCCATTGTTAAACCAGGGGAGTGAGGTAAAGACCTCATTTGGGCTACTTAAAGTCTTGCATCCCCATAACGTCCAGACTAGATATACCCACTATTCTTAAATACACATGAATGTACAAATGACTACAAGAAAGAAAAATCATGCAAAAGTTGAATTTATTTTATTTGAATTATTTATACATGTGAGCTAAAGTTCTATCTAAATTCAAACATAGAAATACATAGGAATGAATACAAACAAATGTTGTGTCCTTTTCAAATGGACTATACATTTGTTAACATTCAAACTTTATGTAAATCCATGTAGACTAAAGAAAGAGAACTCTATATCACATGTTCTAAGCTATAGACACATGCAAGCTTACAAATATTTATAACTATTATCACTCCAAATATTTAGTTGATTTATACACTTTTAAAAATAACTTTGATTTAATAGTGATAATAGCCACATATATTATAAATTTAATTCAACATATGCAAGTTTAACATAATGAAAATTTCATTTGATTTATTTTTAAAAGACATGAATTTATGATTCAAATGACATACAATATTTAACATGATTAGAAAGGAAATACTAAATATAGTCATATAATCTCATTCAATCAAACTAATTTCTAAGGATAATTATATTAAATAAAAGCATTTAAAGAAAACCAAGTTTGTTAATACCATCTTTCATTTTATGTTTTGAATTGATTTAATGAAATGAGGGAAAGTTTACTGATCTTAATCCTTTCCCATGTTTGTCGATTAATTTAGTTTAATGAAAAAGGTAATTAGATTGATTTTATGGGTTAATTAGTTGTAATATGAGTTAAGTCCATTAATTACTCCTTTCCTATGCCACTTTAGCATAATTATCCAAGTGATTATGAGCCAACATGATATACATGCTATGAAAATAAAATCAATAATGATCCTATGAAAATAAAATGGCCTAATGCAATCGGCTCATAATTATTGGTTAGTTGAGCAAAAGGGTTTAATTAAGTACTCTTATAACCCTCCCACACATGTAGGTTAGTTATAATTTTCTTATAATTCTCTTAAGTTATTGAACACTTAAGAGTCTACCGAAGACTTAAGTGATTAAGTTCTAGAATGATTTGAATCTTAGTTTTGTTGATTAAATAATTCAATTAATAAATTAAGCCATAATTAACATGATTAATTAAATGAACTTGAAGGAATAGATTAAGAAGGAGGTCTCAATTTTATCCCATTGGATCATTCACTGTTGCTCAAAGAATTAGTTGCTTAATTACTTGATTCATTAATCTTCATGTGATTAATTAATCATTAATTGGATTAGGAGAGTAATTAAGGTTAATTAGTTAATTTTCTCAATTAAGCAAGGAATAAATCCTAAGAAAATTAAGGGAGACAAAGGTCATCCCTTTAGACAATATCACAAAGTTTGGGATTAATCCCATGGTTAGTTAAGGAGTAATTAAGCTAATTAAATTTATAATTAAATCATAATTAAGTCTTAATTACTATTCAAAATTAATTAAAAATATTTTTATTGCATCATCCCCTAAAATACCTTTAAAATGAGTATTTATTTATATTTTTTTAGATTTTTCTACAATTTATTATGCTTTTTTAAAGTTTTAGCCGATTTAAATAATTTTTATAAAGTCTATTAATTTATTTTATTAAAATGGACCATTTCAGCTACAAAATTCAATATCTCTCAATTGAAAAGTCATTTAGGTTTGAAATTTTTATGATAGGTATATTTTATGCCAACTTGAATCCTTAAAAATTTTAACTCAATATGATTTGTATTTTTAGAGTAATTGATGAAATTTGATTTTCACTAAAACTCAAATTAAGCTCATAATATTTAGTGAAATTTGAGGATTTTGGGTTTGTTGGATTTCTCTTAGAAAGATGAATCCAATGAGCCATTATTGGTAATTGTTTGTTAAGTATTTAATTTTTTATGAACTTTTGAAGTTCTAGGTGATTTAATTATTTTTTAAAATAAGAATATCCCAAATTTCTTACTTAATCTAGTCAGCACCGCGCAATGCTGATTGGACCATGCACTTCCATGTTGTAGTGGCGGATTAGATTGCACGGTCCTGTGTGGCACACGATGCCACATGGTGCACAATGATTTGATGGAGTCGTTCTGCGTGGAAAATGAATGAGAAATCACGCGGGATAGCACGGTTTTGATCGAACCATCCGATCATAGATCGGATGGTCCAAATCAAATTTGGTGATCTATGGGCTTAAATCGAAGGATTTGGCGCTAAATTACAGCCATCTATTTCCCTGAACGGGAGATTGGATGGTTTACTTCCCCCAATGAAAGGGACGAGCAGTGCAAAGCGGACAAGTAAAATTGATGAAAACTATGAAAATCGATGGAATGAGGTCTGATTGGGGTTGATTTCACCCCGATTGTCATTAAAAAATTTATATTTCACATTAGGATTGTATAAAATGAAGAATGTAAGGGATTTCTAAGGGAAATTCTTAAAATTGTGCAAGAATCATCACAAACAAGAGATCGTACGACCAACTAAAATTTGACAAAATTATGCCGGGGATGGTTTCGATGATGGTGTTGATTTTAGCATATTCCTAGATGCAAGAGGAAGCTTTGGAATGAATGCAGCCTCTTATCTCCCCTTAAAATGTTGTATTCACCAATAATTGCCACCTCCTTGTTGGAATTTGCCTGATTTTGGTGTTTTTAGCTCAAAAGAAGTGGAGAAATGGTTGCTGGTTGATTGGGGGTGCTCTTGGTGAGTGAATAATTGCATAATTCAATCACTTTAGTGCCTCTTTTCTTGTGTGCTTAATGGTGGCTGAAAATTATCTTTAATAGTGATGGGGAGATGGTTGGGAGGTGATGGCTGATTAATGACCTTGGATTATAGCTCCCAAGTCTTCCTTTGCTGCTGTGTGGTCATTTCCATTAAGTGTAAGAGTTGTGGGGAGGATTGAATGAGGGGATTTTACAAGATTGTGTGTTTTCCCTCTCTTTCTCTCTCTTCTCTCTCTCTCTCTCTCTCTCTCTCTCTCTCTCTCTCTCTCTCTTTGGTTTCTCCCAGCCATAGAGGTTTGATTTTAACTTTTTTAACATGATGCTTTAAGTGTTTTATTCAATTTGGGGTTAATTGGGATTGGATCAACTGTGAAATGAGTTTGGTTGGGTTCAAGCAACCCGATTTGACTCATTGGCTTTAGATTTGCTTTAATTATGTTTAATTGATTATTTATGATGGTTTTGATTGATTAATTTTTCTTAATTTGGATTAATTTGGTTTGGATTTGACTCATTTTGAGTTCAAATGAGTTAAATCAGGTTCAATTGAGTTAAATAATTTGTTTGGTTCAACTAAGATGTGTTTAAGTTCTAATCATGTTTGATTAAGTAGTTATGATGATTTAGAGTGATTGGTTTTATTTGACTTGATGTTAATTTTTATTTGAATTTGTTTTAATCCAAATTGAGCTTAATGAGTTAAATGATCCAGTTAATCCATTTGAGATCTCATTTAATTTAGATATGTTTAATTTTATATTTAAACATATTCATTTGGTGATTTTGATCTTTCAGAGTTATTTAATTTGGACAAGTTTTGGTTTGTTGACTTTTAACTTAATGGGGCCCACATGGGTCAACTCCAGGTCAAATGACCTATTTGCCACTTTGAACCTCATTTGAATTAATTTTGAGTTCATTTATGTTTATGCATTGATTATGTGCTTTTGGTTTGATTAAATTTGGTTTAATCTTGATTTAATTTGATTTTGTTTGGACTTAGGTGATTGCAAGTCATGAGTTAGGCCATAGGGTAGTGTAAGTATCCTTAATATTAAAACTTAGCCCAATCCTATGGAAAACTCTTACAAGTCTCTAGCAGTGTTCACTTAGCCACTTAGTGTCTTATGATTAGTGTTAGAAGATTCCTAGAGCTATGATGGGAAGATTGAATCCTCACCCAAAAGTGAGGTCAATAAAGGATCCCTAATAGGTGGTGTACAAGACACACACACGTATTGGCATTCGAGATGATCAATAATATCCAAAGGAATGAAAGTGCTACGACCATCTATACCTAAACCAAGAGGTAGATAGAATCACGATCTTAGTGCAATACAACTCATCTTGTACCAAGGGTATAAGAGAGCCTAGAAGATTTGGGTATGAATATGTTTTCATGTCAAGGACATGAAGAGAGATCCACTAGGGAATCACACATGAATTGGATTTGATTTGAGATAGATTTATGCCAAGAGCATAAAAGTAAGGGAGATCTGCCAGGGATTGAGATTTGATTGATATATTTGAATTGTTTGGGAAGAAGATCCATTGGGGATGAAGATTTGACTTAATTTGTTTGATTTTGTTTGATTTAATTTTATAAGGGGGGATCCATTAGGAATACAAATTTGGGTTTGCTTAATTTATTTTGTTGGTTTAATTTGGGTCATATCCGCTGGGGATATGGGCCTGAATCCACTAGGGATCATGGCTAGATTTATTTTGATTTGATTTATTTTATGAATTTATTTTGGTTTGGTTCCATGGAGAGAGATTAATTTGGTTGATTTGATGTCTGATTTGGAGGCATATCCACTAGGGATATAAGCCTGGTTGAATTTGTTTAGTTTATATTTGCTGATTCGGCTCCACTGGGTGAGATTGATTTGGTTTGTTTTAATTTGGGCTCCACTGAAGGAGGACTGTGATTTGACTCCACTGGGGAGATTAGTTTGAATTTGATTTATTATCTTTGATTTGACTCCACTGGAGAAGTTAGTTTTGAATTTGATTTGTTTGAGGGCCTATTCACTTGGGATATAATCTTGATTGAATTTGTTTGATTTTAATTTTGATTTGACATGTAGACCTAGTTAGTGTGCGATGGATCTACTAGGAAGGAGCCACAAGGACCTTAGCTTATCTTAGATTTACAAATCCAAAGGGGTAGTCTACCCGCCATAAGGTAGGGCTACCCAACCTAAGGGTTGCCTTTAAATGCAACGTTGTGCAAGAAAGCATAGACTTACATCTTCTAAAGTAGGGGCAAATGCTAGGGTGACTTTTTGATGACAACTCAAATCAAACCACTAAGGAGACTCTTGAGTGAATGAGGACTTATGTCAGCTCAAGAGTAATAAAGATTAATTTCATTTTAATTTGATGAACCCTGCTAGTGTGTGATGGACCGAGAAGGAGCTATGTCGAGGCCTATCTCTTTATTAATCCAAATGGGTAGTATCCGGCCAAAATAGGACAATCCAACCTAAGGAGTGCCTTTCATTGTGCAACAGTTATGCTAGGAAGAAAGCATAGCTGACTTACATCTTCTTGAGCTGGGACCGGCCGCTAGGGTGACCCATTGATGTATAACATATCAACGACCTAGGCTACTAGTGGTGTAGCGATCATCTTTGGAAAGAATGCATAACAACATCTTTCAAAGTAAGGTCAATTGGGGGGTGACCGGTGACACGATAAGTCACGACTGGTGACGAGGGAGTGCCACTGGGGACTTATCTCAACTCAAAGTAGTCAGGTGATTCCTATAGAGAGTTTTGCTAATACTACCCTAAAGATAGGATGCTTGCTTGAGAAAGGTGCCACTGGGGACATTAATTCCTAATCCATAAGTGAATATATCTTTTGTTTGTTGTTTGTTATCGTGGACCCTATTGGTATGCGAAGGACCACACTGAGAAGGGGCTATGTCGGCCTTGACCTATCTCATTTATTGGTGACCTCACTTTAGAGTGAGTCTTCAACCTCCTCAACATAGATCGAGGACACTTATAGACACTTAGAGCTCCTTAGTCCTAAGACACTTCTAGTGATTAGGTGAACCCTTAACTTAAGCCTAGAGACTTAAATGGGTTAACCATAGGGATGGGTCATGCCTTAGAGACTTAGGGAAATTTGCCTGCCCTATAGCCTAAACCTAATCCATGCTTTTCTTCTTAAACCAAACATTAACCAAAATTTTAAGACTCATAATCAATCTCATGATCAAATCCAAGCACAAAATTCTCCATAAACCTTATGATAGAATTCCATGGCCTTAACCATTGCCAAGTCCAATTCAATTCTAATTCAATTGATTTTTTAAAAGATCAATTCAATCTCTCAATCATTTATAAAATCCAAATCCAAACTCAATTCCAAGTGATTAGAACCCAAAATCAAATCCAAGTTCCAAAACTCTTTCTTAAGCCATATGACCCATTCTCATAAGCTTAGCCAAATCTCCACCTAAGTTATCCCAAACTTGATTTATTTATTTATAAATCAACTATTCTTCATTTATATTTACAAATATAAATGAAATCCATACTCAAATGACCAAAATTAAATCAAACTAAATCAAACCAAGCCAAGACCCTTCTTAAGCCATATAGACCTACCTCCATAAGCTTAACAAAATCTTAACCCAAATCAACCCAAAATGAACTGGTTTCTTTATAAATCAATTATTACTTCATTTATATTCATAAATATAAATGAAACCCATCTTTCGATGACCAAAAATAAATCAAACTAAATTGATTTCTTACTTAAGCCCTTTTAACCTACCTCCATGAGCTTAATCAAATTTACTTCCAAATCACTCCAAACTAAAGTGATTTTCTCATGAATCATTTATATCTTCATTTATATTCCCAAATATAAATGAAATATAAATTCAAATAGTCAAAACCAAATCCAAAATCAAATTAAAACCCAATTCAAGCCTTTTAAGCCATTTCCTTGGCCTTGGCCAAATCCTATCCAAACCAAGTCAAAATCAATGAATTTTCTCTTGAATCAATTGTTCCTTCAATCATATATCCAAATATAAATGATATCTACAATCATCAAACCAAACTTAAGTCAACCTAAGTTAAGCCCAAGTTAGCCCTTTTAACTTGAAAACTTCAAATGAGCTAAAATCCATTGGACTCCAAATTGATTATAGTTAAATTTAGATTTCACTTATAGGCTCATGCATAAGTTTAACTAAACTTGAATCAAGCCAAAACCAAGTAATTAACCCATTTAGGTCCACTTGACCCAAAGTGACCTAAAGGACCTTTTGAAGTTCTAATCCAGCCCAAATTGGATTGAACCAAACCCATCAAACCTCATATCATGATCAACAATCACTCTAGAATGATCAATCACTTGAATTGGGTCAAACCAAGTCAACTTGGTCACTTTGAAGTCAATGTTTAGTCCAAGTGAAACCCAAACTAGCCAAAACTCATCCTACACCAAGTTGATTGAAACCATTGATTCACACAAACCCATAATAAATATTTGAACATGACTTGACCATCAATTGTGCCAAACTAAACCCAATTGGCCATTTGACCCAAGTTGACCCAAATTGACCTAAAAGGCAAAAATGGTTCAAATCATGATCTAACCTAAATTGATTGCAACAAATGGCTCAAGTTCATTCCAAATTGATTATTGAACTTGACCAAAGCCATATTTGAGCCCAATTTAACCAATTTGTCAACTTGACCCAACCTAGCCAAATTGACCTAAAAGGTCAAATTGGCCAAAATCCAAATTAAATAAAAATAGATTCAAACTTAAGCATACAATCATTTTCAATTAACTAATTGAACATGAACCAACACCTAACCTAACCCAGTTTGACCAATTTGGTCAAATTGGTCAACTTATCCTATTTGGCCTATATGAATCCAAATGAGCCAAAATCAAACCTAGGATAAATTGATTAAAACCACATGAGCCAAAACTCTCCAAATCATCACTTGAACCTAACCTAAGCCTTAGTTTGACCTAATTTGACCAATTGGTCAACCTAACCCAACATGAACCAAATTGAACCCATATGACCAAATTGAGCCAAAACCCATAAAATCAACCCATGAAACTTTGGGAGCTAACCTAACCTGACCCAAACCCATCTTAGGTCAGCCCAAAATTAGCCCAAACCCATTTGGAGCCAAGTCCAATGCAAATCCTCCATGGATCCTCTCCCACATTGGATTCTTTCCTCATATGGCAAAGTTCACTCACCTTATCCTTGGCATCAAACTTCTATATTGTGCATCAAACCTAGCCCACCCTGTGCTAGGACTTGCAATGGGAGGTGAGTTAACTCACCTCCCATGCAAACCAGAAACAAAGGATCCAAGCAAAGAGATTAGCCAAGATCAAACCTTGAGCACCTCCCAAGCATTCCTCCAACAAAGCCACGTCACTTGATGGCCACTCAGCTTTGGTGGTTGGCCAACAAAAAATGGGAAGCAATCTGTCATCCACTTATCAAGTATACCCTCAATTCATGGAAATGAGCTCATTTGAATCATCGAGCTTCAAGGAAAATTCAATCCCATTTGCAATCCCCAGAGCAATTCCAAGCTTGCCTCCCTCAACATTTCTCCTTCTTGCATGCAACCAAAATAGGGGAGCTCAATCCCGATTCTAACTTCTTTGTTTCTCAACCAAACTTCAATTCTTCTTACCCACTCCTTCACATATGTCGAGGGCTTCCCAGTTCTAAACCAGAGTTCAATCACCATCCAAATTGAAAGTTGATCCACCAAGCAAACCAAGAGGTGGCTTGTGTGCTACTCAATAAAGCCTCATCTCTACTAGACGAAGCTGCCTCTGTCGATCCCACCACCAGTCTTGAGCTCCGGTGAGGTAATTTCCCAAAATCGTAGAAATTGGAAATTTTGGTTGGTCCTTTGAGAATTTATGAGCCCATCATTGGATCCTTATGGATCTCTCAAAAGGCATGGGTTGATTTTAGTGAATCTAATGGGTGAGCTGATCGGCGATCCATGGCGACCTCATCATTCGCTTCGTAAAAGAGATCATGGGTAGTTTGTTCTACGTGATTGGAATGGATGGCTCTGATTAGATCATGCTAGATCTATCTATTTTCTCCCTTTATGTCACGGGATTGACCTACACCGTCCGATCCGAGATTGGACGATAGAGATTAATACCGCGTCCATCACCGGGTGACTCAACGCGCGGATGTGACTACTTTAATAGCCAATTCTATGGCACCATGTTGAAAGCACGCGCAGCATCACATGGCGCCGGTGGGATTAAGGTTTTAATTAGGTTAATTAAGTTATTTTTAAGGCTGAAACTTTCATAATTTATAACTAATTCTAGAAAAATCCAAAAATTGTAAATAAAATCTCATTTTAAAGATACTTAAGAGGGAAATCCATTAAAATTATTCTTAATTAATTTTGAACACTAATTTTATCTTAATTAAAATTTAATTAAAAATTTATTTAGCTTAATTACTCCCTAATTAATCAACCAATCAATTTGAAACTTTCTAAGAATGTTTAGGGGGATGACCTCTGCCTCTCCTATTTTTTTGGAATTTATTGGTTGATTAATTGAGAAAGTTGGTTACTTAAGCCCTAATTACCTTCTTAACTTAATTTAGTGAGAATTAAGTATGTGAACAGTAATTAATCAACAAATTGGACCCTTAATCACTATTTAACATTGGAGATTTGATGGATTAGGGGCCTCCTAATCTTTCCCTAGATTTCCTTCTCTTTTCAACAAAATGCTAATTAAGATTATTTAACTAATTAATGACTTAATTAGTTAAATTGAAGCTCAAATTATACCAAATAATGTTTGATTAAAAGGCTTATTATGTTGGGACCTCTTATTTCCCCTTAAGCCCATTTTTCAAAGGATAATCAATTAAATTTGGTAAATAAGAAAAGAGGAATGGATTAATGTATTAATGATTTGATTAACCTAATTAAAAGGGTAATTGCATCTAATTTCCCTTAATTAATCTATGGGTAGAGCTTTAGGTGTTCAATAGACTAAAGAGGTTTAAGGAAATTATGGTTAGCTCACATGAATGAGAAAACTATAAAAGTAATTAAGTAAGTTTCTTAAGCTTAATTAATCAATGATTATGTGCTAATTACATTATGCCCCTTTCATTTCATAGGAGCATTGATATTTACTTTTCAATTCATTTGCATATTATATTGGCTCATATTTATTTAATTAATTATCTTAAGGTAACATAGGTAAGGGTTTAATTAATTGATTTAATTCATATCTTAACCTAATTAATCCATAAAATCAACTTAATTATCTCTCATTAAATCAAATCAAGTCACTCATGGGGAATGTGATTAGGATTAGCAAACCTCTTCTCACATCTTCTAAATCAAATCAAACATGGAATTGAAAATGACATTAAGAAATTTTGGTTTATTTTAAATGAGCTTATTTACTATGATTATTTTTAAGGGTAAATCAGATTGAATGAAATCATGTGCTTATGTCTCTTTATTTATTTCCAATCATATTAAACGTTGTATGCCACTTGATTCATGCATTCATCTCTGTTTACCTCACTTTTGGAGTGATCTTTCAACTTCTCCATCTTAGATATAGGACTGCTCTAGACACTAAGAGTTCCTTAGCCTTAAGACATTTCTAGTGATTAGGTGAATACTAAACCTAACCCTAGAGACTTAGAAGAGTTAGCCATAAGAATAGGTTATGCCTTAGGGATATTAGGAGGACTTTTGCCTTATAGCACAAATCCTTGCTTCCTTCTTTCAAGTCATCAAATTCAAATCAAATTTTAAACAATTCCAACTCAATTGATTTTATCAAATCATAAATCAATTCAAACTCAATTGAGTTTTCCCAAATATTAAATCAATTCCAACTCACTTAAAATTTTCAAATCATAAATCAATTCTAAAATCCAAATCATAAATCAATTCCAAATCAAATGATTGAAACCATGATTAAAGTCAAATCTTGAACTCCTTCAAACAAATCCAAATCTCCAAACTCAAAGATTTTTCTCATTTTTATTCATAAATATAAATGAAATATAAATTCAAATAACCAAAATCAATTCAAAACCCAAATCCAAATCTAAAATCAACTTGCTTATTTCAAGTCAAATCCTTGAACTTAGCCAAATCATTCTCAAATCAATCCAAACCTTGATTTTCCTTCAACCAATCACTCCTTTAATCACATGCCCAAATATAAACATAAACTACAATCACCAAACCAAAATAAAACTAACCAAAGTCAAACCCAGTTCACCCTTTTGACTTGAAATTGTCAAATATCAAATTTGACTCCAAATCACTTGCAATTATATTTTTCATCAGTCCATATGTGAGTTCAACCAAACTTGAATCAAGCCTTTATCAAGTCAATTGACCCATTTTAGGCTCACTTGACCCAAAATGAGCTAAAGCACTTTTTTGAGCCAAATCCTAATACAACCCAAATTGGATTGAACTAAGCCCATCTAAGTCTCACATTGTGAGCAACAATCATCCTAGGATGATCAACCACTCAAATTAGGTCAAATTAAGTCAAACTTAGCCTTTGACTAAGTCAACACTTGGCTTAAATGAAACCTAAATAAGCCAAAATTTATCATAAGCCAAATTGATTGAGACCATTGATCTAAACCAATCCATATTCAATGATTGAACTTGACCAAGCCATCAATTGAGCCAAACCAAGCCTAATTGGCCACTTGATCTAAGTTACCTAAAAAGTAAAAATAGGTCAAATCTTGATCTAAGCCAAATTGATTGCAACCAATGGGTCAAATTCATTCTAAATTGATGTTGAACTTGACCAAAGCTTCAATTGGCCAACTAGACCCAACCTAGCCCAATTGACCATGAACAACTTATAGGTCAAATCAACTTGAAATCAAACCAAATCAAAATTGATTGAAACCAAAGCTTGTACATTTAAAATGATCAACCAAGCTAAACCAACCCATGACCTTATTAATTAATGGGTCAAATTGGTCAACTTGACCCATTTGACATAAATGAACCAATGAACCAAAACCAAATATAAACCAAATTAAACCAAACCAATGATATCCATAGGCTCCAAATAATCATTTGAACTTGACCTAACCCATAGTTTAGCCCAATTTAACCAATTGGTCAACCTAACCCAATTTGACCAAACTTGACATAAATGGGTCAAATTGAACCAATTCAAACCAAATGAAATCCGAATCACTTGAAATTTGGCCCAACCCTTTTTTGAATCATTTCAAATCTGCCTAAATCAAAATTATGGCAAAATGTCCACTTTGCCCTTAGGTCAAAGGGTATCTTATTGCCAAATTCACTTAGAATTTGGCCAATTCTTTCTCAAGGACACTTGGCATTCTCCTGGTGGTCCACATAGACACTAAGGAGGGTGGTGAACATGACCCAACCCAATGCCAAACCGACCCCTCCAATGAAAATTGGACACTTGGATCACCAAATGCACTCACTTAGCACATGAGAATCCACTCTCCTTCCCTTCACTACCTAAAATGGCTCACATAGGATCTTAAACACCCATGACCCAATCTTATTGAGCTAAAATGAAAAGCTCCATTTATCGATGAGGAGGTGATATACTCCCTCATTCTCACCACTCAATTCTGAGCTCAAGGAATCAGACCAAGCATCCAAGCTTTCCAAAGCCATTTCCAAGTTCCTTGATTTTCTTTCTCATTTTCAAGATGAAATAGTGGAGGTGAATCCAAAGCCAAACTCATATAATTCTCCATAAAAACAAAATTAACCTCACAAGCACCATCAATGGACTTCTTCAAGCTCAATCAAGTTATTTCCCAAGTCACCAAGCTAAAGGAAGGAGGACTTTGATCAATGTTGATCACCATTGAAGGGGAGATTGTTCAAGAGAACCATCCACCCAAAATCAAGAATTGATACCTTTAATAGGGCTTATCTACTAGGCAGAAACCTCCTCCATTAAGCGTGATAGCCTCCGATGAGGTATGCCGAAACCATAGCCATAGGAAAATAGCTTGGTCCTTTTGAAGGAAATTTTATCCCAATCTTGATGGTTGGATACTTTGCTTGTGCTTCCTCAAGGTGTGTGGGTGAGTTTGAGCTCCATCCAGGGATGGTGAGCTTCGAGATCGATGATGATGGGCGTCATCCATCTTTTGCGTGAGAGACAGATCACACATCCATGAAAGAAGCATGCGTCACCACATGGCCCGATGGAATTAGGGGGTTAATTAGGCTTAATTAATTCACTTTTAATGCTAAAACTTTCAAAATTCATAACTAATTATAGAAAAATCCAAAAAATACAATCTTAAGTTCATTTTAAATACAATTTAAAAGAAAATAATATAAAATTAAGATCAATTGGTTTTGATTAGTAGCTTTCACTCAATTTAGGTTTTATTGGAAATATAATTATGTTAATTACTCCTTAATTACTTCAATAATTAATTTCAAACTTTGTAGGGTTGAATAGAGGGATGACCTCTGCCTCCCATGATTTTCTTGGAATTTATTGTTGGATTAATTTGGAGAATTGCTCATTTCATCCTTAATCCCTTTCTTAATTAATTAAATGATTAATTAACCTATTAAATAGTGATAAATATATTAATTATGCTTGTTAATCAACATGAAACAGTGAATGGACTTAGGGAATGAGATTAGGATTTCTTTTCCAACCTTTTCCCCTATGTTTATTTCAATTAGATAAACACTTAATAAATTTGCAAATTAATTAATGGCTTAGTCACCTCATTAATTAACTCAATTAATCAAATTCAAAACCAAATCTTTCCAGAATTTAAATCATTTAATTCTTGGGTAGATTTTTAGGTGTTCAATAACCTAGGAGACTTCAAAGAAAATTATAATCAAACTACATGTGTAGGATGGTTATGAAAGTACTTAATTAAACCCTTTAGCTTAATTAATCAATAATTGTTAGCCAATTGCATTAGGCCCCTTTATTTCTTACATGCATTTATTGATTTGAATTCCATGTGGTTGCATATCATATGTTGGCTCATAGTTACTTGAATAATTATGTTAAAGTGGTATAGGAAAGGGGTAATTAATGGGCTTAATTCATACCTTAACCTAAACAAAACATAAAATCAACTTACTTGTTCCAAATTGAATTAAATTGATTCACACATGGGTAAAATGGGTTAGGACCAGCAAACTCTTTCTCACATTTCCTAAGTCAAATAAAATCCAAAAATAAAAATCTCTTTAAAGAATTTTAACTCAATTTAAATGATTTTATTTCAAAGGATTGTCCTTAAGAAGTAATTAGGGTGAATAAAGTCATGTGCTTACATCCCTTTATTTCTTTCCAAGCATGCTAAATATTATTTTCCATATGAAATCATGCATTCATTTCTTTAGATAAATTAATTAAATAAAATGTTTCCTTTTATGTCAAATTGCATATTTTGGCTAAAGCTAAGAATATGAGTGGCTATTATCAATATTAAACCAAAAATTATTTTCAAAACCTATAAATCAAAATTATAAATGAAGTGATGCTACTTATAAGTAATTATAAGCTTGCATGTGATTATAGCATAGGATGTGTATTATGTGATTTTATTCCCTTCTCTTAACATGGATTGAATAGGATTTGGAAAGTGTATAGTCATTTGAAAAGAACATAACACTTGCTTAAATCTATTCCTATGCATTTCTATGTTATGACTTAAGAAGGACCTTCACATATACACATGTAAATTACACAATGAAACCAAACATAATATTTTGCATGATTCTTCATCCATTTGTTTCTTTTTGTGCATTTACATGTATTTAAGAAAAGTGATATATTAGTATGGACATCCTGGGGCTGCAAGGCTTTAAGTAGCCCCAAGTAGGTCTTGTACCTTACGCCCCTAGTGTAAAAAATAATGGCACCATACTCACTTATGTCTTTTATACATGTGGATGTGCATTTAATTAATGGATAAAAGAGTCCCTCTTTTTACATAATAAAAACATGCATTCATGGAATATCCAAATTTTCTTAAACAACATCTCTTTGCATTCATCATCAAGTGCTAAGATTTGCATTGCATGTATAATTATGCTTAGGATTATTCATATGCATGTATACATGGTGGAAGAAATAAATGGTGTGTGTTATGTGATAGTAATTCAATTAATCCTAAGAGGCATTTCTTATTGAATAGGACTATTTAGAGTAAATCTAAACTTAGGATAATTAAAACACATAATAAAATATTCACTAAAGAAAATCATTAATGAATCTACCTTAGAAATTACTTTGGTAGGGATGAAAGAGAGTTCTCTTTCTTTCTTCTCTTATAACATTTAGTAACTAAGTGTAGGTTCATTCAAACCAAATCAAATCATCAAATAAAATTGACAAATCAACTAAATCACTTAAAGTGAAACCACCCTATAAATTGAATCTCTCACACTTAGAAAATTCCAACCTTAAAGCCTAGCTAAGACATGCCACATAAGCCTTAAATATCACACACATTAGGCTAAGTCACCATTTATACCTCTATGTTAGGGCAATGCATGGTTTGATGTCTTATTTTATTTTGTGATCTAATATTTTTAGATTGGATGTTAGGGTGTATGTGCGTAGGCTGGATGATAAGGGGATCTTAGCCTAATCATATCTTCTATAGGGGATTGTGCTTAAGGGGTGCTGTAATAAAAATATAAATGCTTTTGCTATACAGGTTGCTTATACCCCTAAGCATAATTCAAACTAGGACAGATGGACTTGGTTACCCATGTGTGGGGTGCTAAGTCTAACTTATTCATATAACTGCTTGGGTTGTGTGGTATATTTAGCTAACCTCTATTTTGCAAGTTTAGTTTGAATTACCTTTCCCATTTTAATGTAAATTTTATAATTAATATTTGGATTGAATTCTATGGGAGATTAGGATGAACATTGGTCATAAGACCAAGTCTTATGCACCATGTGATGCCTTTGGAGCAACAACATCCCAATTCAAAGCAAAAGAAAGAAAGAAATAAAGAAATGAAGAAAGAAGAATGAAGAATGAAGACCCCCATAACATAAGTTCCTTCTTAATTATAATTATTCATTTGTAATCTGAGTTGTATAAGGGTAGAGCTCGGCTACCCATTTTCCTTTTTGGGTTTGTGTGGTGGAGCCTGACCACATTAGCCTCTTATTCTTTTGCACCAATTTTATAAATTGATTGATATTTTGTTTATGATTGTACAATTAATATGGCATGATTTTCCTAGTTTCTTTATTATTTGATGAATGGCTTGGATGCAATTAGGTTCTTAGGGAAAAATAAATTTTCTATCCAATTAATCAACTCAAAATTAAATTAAACAACTCATAACCTCACCTAAAGCCTAGGACATAAATCTAGAAAATAAAGATTTAGCCCCTTATTTGTTGTATGTCTCACATCATGCATAAATCATATTGCTTCACTCTTGCTAATGGAGGGCTTCCACCTTTGCAGAAAATGACTTGACCTTTGAGCCATGGTGGAAACACACCTCCTTCTTTTGATTTTGGCCCATAACCAATTTCTCATGCATTAGCATATGAAATCCCATAGCATGTCAAATAATGTCCAAAATCAAAATAAAACTTAACAAAATTTGCATTAGATTAAGTCATTATTCATGCCTTCATGATCTAGTCTCTTAGGGAGTGTGTTTAAGGACTTAGTCTCCTTTCTAAATAAATAACAGCTTAGCCATCTTGCAAAGCATAAGAATTGCCTACATGTATTTAAAATCATAGGAGGAGTTAGTTGGCGGCAACCCTCAGACGGTTGTAAGTCCAACAATAGGGTGGTTTATTCTCTTTTGTGGAGGTAAACAATATACCCATTTCACCTTAGATTTAGGTCTCTTTGGCCCTTTCCAAAGCTCCCTAGATTTAGGATATGAGGTTGGTTTTTCCTTTTTGGGCTACAAGCATAAATCCTCACCCCTTAGGCATTTCACAATCTTATGTTGTATTGTATGCCTATTTCTAATAAAATTCAACTCAAACATAATTTTCAAATTTCAAAAATGTAAAGCCTAACCATAGGATAGTTTGGGATGATCACTATGCTTCCTAGTATCATGAGCATCCCCTACTCATCTTTCTTTGGTTTTGATAATAACTCTTTCCTTTTGCTCAAATGTCACTTGATTTTCTAAATAACCAATTGATTGATAGTCCTATCTTTGAAATCTTTGGAGACAATGATCATTTATCTTAATCAAGAGTATTCCTAAGGAATATCATTCCTTAGGATGTAATTAACTATGGGGGCATGGCTCCATAGGAAACTTAATAAACTCAATTTAAAATAAACTCTACTTTACTTTTCCATGTAAAGTAGGGCAAAGATCTCTGGTACATTCGAAGACCTATCATCCTTATGAGTCTTTATTAGGTGATTAGGTCTATTGTAGGATGGTGACTTCTGTCTCCTGAGATAGTACATCATTCCTCAATGTTATACATGATCACCCTAATAAGTACATTGGATCTTGGTGTCCCTTCATCATTCCTGACATAAACACCATGATTTTTTGGCAACTCTGGGATGGTTCCTCTCTCCATCTTTGGTAAATGATCATTGTCTCAAGTATCGATAGTGGATTTATTTTATATGTCGAGACTATCCTTCTTTCATTAGCACTTAGCTCATTTCATTCTTAAGCTAAGCTAGCCAATCCTTTAGTTTTAGGACCTCACTCCAGGTCTTAACTCTTTGGGTCCCCTAATAGGTGAAAAAATTTAATAAAAAGAGATGACTAAGGACCTTTTTCTTACCATACCACCCCTATGGTAAGGTAAAGTTCATTCTAAAAATAAATTAAAAAAATCCTTCATAAAAATATCACTTTTCAAAAAGCACTTTTCCAAAATTCACATAATGAAAATATTTGCATAAAAATTTTCACAAAATATTTATAACTTAACCTCATCTAACAATCTTCAGGATTGTTACATGTAGGATCTTTCCAAATAAAATCAAAAATCAATATTCAAAAGGCACATATGAACATCCACATTAAATCTACCCAAATTTATTAAATGAAGATTTCATTTACAAATAAAATCAAAACCATCTTTCAAAAAGGACATATGAACATTCTCATTGCATATACCCAAATTTATTGAATGAAGATTTCATTTCCAAATAAAGTTAAAATGATCTTTGACAAAGCACATATGAACATCCTCATTCAATATACCCAAATTTATTGAATGAAGATTTCATTTCCAAATAAAATCAAAATCATCTTTCAAAAAGCACATATGAACATCCTCATTCACTATACCCAACTTTATTTAATGAAGATTTTATTTCCAAATAAAATCAAAATCATCTTTCAAAAGCACAAAATCCTCATTCAATATACCCAAATTTATTGAATGAAGATTTCATTTCCAAATAAAATCAAAATCATCTTTCAAAAAGCATATATGAACAACCTCATTCAATATACCCAAAGTTATTACATGAAGATTTCATTTCCAAATAAAATCAAAATTATCTTTCAAAATGCACATATGAACATCCTCATTCAATATACCCAAATTTATTGAATGAAGATTTCATTTCCAAGTAAAATCAAAAATCATCTTTCAAAAAGAACTTATGAATATCCTCATCCAATATATCCAAATTTATTGAATGAAGATTTCATTTCCAAATAAAATCAAAAACATATTTCAAAAAGCACATATGCACATCCTCATTCAATATATCCAAATTTATTGAATGAAGATTTTATTTTCAAAGAAAATCAAAATCATCCTTCAAAAAGTACATATGAACATCTTCATTCAATATACCCAATTTATTGAATGATGATTTCATTTCAAATAAAATAAAATTAAAACCATCTTTGATATAGCACATATGAACATCCTCATTCAATATACCCAAATTTATTGAGTGAATATTTTATTTCTAAATAAAATCACAAAAAAACATCTTTTCAAAAAGCACATATGAAAATCCTCATTCAATAAACTCAAATTTATTGAATGAAGATTTTATTTTCAAATAAAATGAAAACCATCTTTCAAAAAGCACATATTTGAAAATGAACATCTTCATTTAATATACCTAAATTTATTGAATGAAGATTCCATTTCCAAATAAAATCACATCAAATTGAAAACATTTCAATATATCTTACATATTTGAAGTTGATTCTTCTTTAAAAAATTTCATTGGAATATCTTCATTCAATATATCCAAAGTTGAATAGATTCAAACAAAATACACCATTTGAAACTCCACTCAAACATTCCATATTTGGATTTTTTTAAAAGCAATAATTAAAAAAAAAAATCATCTTTCAAAAACAAAAATAAAAAATGACTTTATTTTAGCATACCCAAATTTTGTAAATCCTCTTTCAAAATAAAAAATCAAATACATTTGGATTATTTGACATACCTAAATTTGTAAATAAGAGTTTCATTTTCAAAAGAAAATCAAATTTGGATTTCATTTAACACACCATACTTGTTAAATAGAAATCCTCCTTTCAAAAAATCAAAATCAAAATAAAAATCAAATACATTTGGACTTACTTAGAATACACAAATTTGCTAAATAAAGATACCATTTTCCAAATCAAAATAAAATCAAACACATTTGGACTTTATTTAGCATACACAAATTTGCTAAGTAAGTTCTCTTTTCAAATTAAAAAATAAAACACATTTCATTTAGAATATAATTTGCTAAGTAAAGATCCAAATGAACAAAAAAAAAAAAATCAAACCATTTGGGCTTTATATACCCAAATTTGCTAAGTAAAGATCCATTTCAAAATCAAAATCAAATTAGACTTGAACTTTGTTCAAATTTGCTAAATAAAGATTCCATTTCAAAATTCACACATTTTCATGAACAAACAAGCAAAAGAAGAAAATTATTTTCAAACATCTCTCAAAATTTGCTAATGAGTAAATTCCCAAATAAAAAACAAAATCAATTGACCTATTTAACATACTCAAATTTGTTAAATAAAGGGCTAAACAAAAATCAAATTCTATGAACCAATGGAAGCATAAAAATCTCTTCAAAATATTTGAACCCATTTTCAACATACATAATTTGTTGAAAATGGATTCTCAAATCTTTCCAATTCATTCAAATTCTCTCTAAATCATAGAACATATTCAAATTGTTGAGTGGGTTGAAATTCTAAATAAAATATCAAAAACTTAGCAGAATATCAAAGTAGAAAATTTGATTTATGTTTATTTTCAAAATTGTAGAATTTTAACTCAATTTTAGTTAGCTTTTCCGAAGTTTAGTACATTGGAAATGGACGCTCAGAAGTATGTGTTCACTTTCCACTTTGGGATGGATTTGGCCTTGGATCGGGCTAGCCTCCCCCAAACTGACTTTGCCCATCTGATACACTTTGGTCGAGGATTCGAGGGGGCCAGGATCACTTGTGAGGGCAACCCTCACCAATAGGAATGTGGGATTGAAGTGTCATCCATATTGAGATGCCTTGATTTTGAATTTCCCTCGAGGAAGGGGTGGAGGTTCCATCAAGCCACAACTCCAATGCTCATACATTGTTGTTCCATTTCTAGTGCGGGCTAGTACCCACTCATTGGCTTCTTCCAAGGGAAGGCTACCGGCTTAGGATAGTCTCCCACTACACATAGTTAGCTCTTATCTTGCTCCAGCTAGACCACAATGTAGATGCCAAGATCAAGCGACATCATGTGCATAGCCAAGGATATGGAGACATTCTCACACTTGATAGAGGAGTCACCAGTATTCTCCTTTACATAGAACAAGTTCCATCCTCTCACTGGTTCTAATGGAGAGGAAGAAGTTAGGGAAATCATAGTGTCACCTCCACCTGCAGTTCATTTTGAGGCACATACTAGAGATAGGAGGAGGACGTATGCTAGCCTCAGGATAGTTCTACACCAAGTTGGCGAGGTTTACATATGGTCAGAGTCCGGTGCCCAATTTGATTTACGATCAGTCATCCCTCACAGCATAGGCAAGCATATCCATCAGGAGAGGGCTAGAGAGGCATATAGTTTATGTTACTAGAGAGAGAGATAGGTATGCATAAGGTAAGACCTTACCCTTGGATTTTCCGATGTGCTACTACCGGTCGATAGTATTCTATTGGTATCACCCATGGGAGGAGCTAGAGAGAGTCGGTGTTGCTTTCATCACACCGCTATACTTCACGTCTTCCATTTCCTGTGCAAGTTCCATCTAAATCCATGAAGCGTCGGGAAAAGAAAGCCCCTCGGTGATCCGGCTGACCAGAGATCCCATTTCATCTACCACCAATTGAGGTGAGGCCGAATCTCTGTTGACCTCTACTTCAATTGTGGTGAAGAGGAAGTGCAACCTCATCATGTAGTGTACCATCACCACCACCACCTCGGATCATGGAATATAAGTAGAGGGAGAAGGAGAGTTAATTATCCCATGGATAGATCCTCCCGGGAGTACTCCACCACATATGGTGACAGTCATTAGCATGCATCCTCTAGTGAGCGCAGCCCTCACAAGGTTAGCACTTCAGTGGTATGAGAGGTTAGATGTATCTCTATTCATGAAAATTATCCCACCACTGGTCAACTGCGATCATTTATGCCTGCACTATTGGACTGCTCCCTGGATGATATCGTAGCACAATATCTTATTAAGAAGAAAGAAATCCTATGGTATGTTAGTACTGACCTCAAAGAGGAGAAGGTTAGCTTTGATTCCAATGAAGATGATTTATTGGAACACTCAACAGAGGTGCATATGGTTGATACTAGAGGTTCTCTCCCATCAGAGTTTGAAGGTGATACGAACAGATGATCTATTCACCAACACCTCCTTCAACAACTCAAATAAAAGGATGAACAAATTGACAAGATGGCAAAGAGCTTGAAGATTTATTAGCGGTTTTTAACTTTAGAATCAAGCAGCACATCCTACTAGAAGTTGAATTGTACATGTCTGGATCAAGAAGACACCTCCATGAGAGGGCAAACTTGTATAGGAAGGTAGATAGTACCTCCATACAAGAAAAATATATTAAACTCATGGTTGAACAACAAGTGAGAAGCACTTGGCAAACGAGGTGGTTCATTTCCAAAAGGTACCAATTTGATGTTTCTCAATATCCTATTGTTCCTCTTTTATGCGAGTTTAGCGGGCATAGCTTTGATTAGTATTGAACTCCCAATTCGGTGAGACTTTTGTTGAGTTGGAAAACTCTTTGTCAAGAGTTTTGCTAAACAAAAGAGGTAACTTTTGGCGTCTCGTAAACTCATGAGTCCCTCATTGATTATATTCTTAGATGGACCAATTTGAGTATGAAATATGAACTGTAGTTATTTGAACAACATGCTATTGAAATTCTATTAAAGAATATTCATGGCCCGATCGCCTTCATGCTTAAAGGTTTTATCATCAAGATATTTCAGAAGCTAATCAATAAGGTGGCTAGTCTACAAGGAGAGGCCTAACCATTGCCTTTTCAAGATCAATCATCAAAGCCAAAGTCACAAAAACCCTTTGAAAAGAAGCCAGGGGCAGTAGCAGCATTGGATAAAGGGAAGCGGCGAGATCAATATAGAGACCTCAGCTCCACATCACTTCCACCTCCTTTACCACCTAGGCCATCCTATTATCCCCAGAGCCTCCATAGCCTTCCACCTCCTCCTCATACATACTCAATAGCATATACCCATGTAGGTATCATCCACTCTTTTGGATAAATTAAACAAACCTTATTCATTTAAGAGGGAGGTAGAAAATCTTTAAGAACCTCTTAAAGAAACACGATTTTAGCTACCAGCTTAGAAGCCGAGGAAGTGGGCGAGTAATGATCTTAACTTTTTCCCCTACCACGCATGTATTTTGGAGGATTGCTTTACATTTAAGGACTAGCATATGGACAAGTCGGCTCTATAGTTATCCCTAAGGAATATCTAGTGGAACAATCATCCAGTTCTATTAGGGTAATCCTTGGGGATACATATGATCCTCTCAAAATAAAAGAAGGTTGGGATATCTCTTTATCCCGAACCTCTAAAAAGATTATTTCTAAAATCAAGAAACTTTCCTTCTTTGAGGCTCAACCTCAACACCAAGGAAGGTCTACAAGTTGCCAAAAAAAACTTGGAGAAAATGGGAGCTCAACAGCAGCAGTAGTAGCATCCCATACTCGCCTAGGATAACCAAGTAGCACAACCGATGAGTCAACCTCCATTCCACTTACACTACTTGTGACACTTACTTCTTCTAGTAGACATCTTGTATCGATGGATGAGGACATCAAATCCCTCACCCACTTACTTTACTAGATTTCTACTATGTACCTCCTTCTAAATCCAAGAAATCAAGGAATAAAGCTAATTTGAATTACATCTGTCTGATGGGTTATCTAATTACTCTTTTAGAAAACTCTTCAAGTCTTAATAATTATAACTCGATCATCCTCTTTTGATTGAGATGGACTTTCCTTTTAAATACTATGGGTTCACCTCTTGAGATAGACTTGGAATCATCTGATTGAGGGTCCTATAAGAAGGCTAGGTGAACTTGGTGAGCGTAGAATCTTCCACTAAACCCAGAGATCACCAAAGTTAACCTCCAGTGGCAAGGTCCTACCTCCTAGGGCACACCTCAAGATAAGGGAAAATAAGTCATTCTACCAAGAAGCCCCTCCACGGATGGTCCACCCATGGATATGCTTGTGGAGGACCAGCCCAAGGTTGATTATATGTCATCTCTCATCTAAGAAAGTTACCAACTAAGTTAAGCATATATGATGCCCTCATCTTATCTAAAGAGATGAGGGAATAATTAATCAAGGCTCTTCTTGATCCAAAAATTTTCTTAGCTCAGTTGACCGCTATTAGAGAAGAGGCACATTATTCAAAAGAAGCCCAGGGAGTCACATTCAAGGATGAAGACCTTCTTAGGGGACATGCTGGCCCTCTACATCATAGTGGATATGAGATTCAAACTTTCTAGGTTTTGGTTGATCCAGTGCATTGGTGAACATTATGAGCTTGAAAACCTTGCAAGATTGACATCTCTAACTTGAGGAGATGGGATGATGTTGAGAGGATTCAATGAACAGTGAGAGAGGGCTTTAGGCTCCATAGTGTTACCTTTGGAAATAAGTGGCGGAAGAAGCTGAAGAGTTCTATATAATTGATTCAAATACATCATTCACTGCTTTGCTCGATAGGCCTTCGATACACCAGAACAAGATGATTCCATACTATCTTCATCAGTGCATCAAGTTTCAAAAAGATGGAATCGAATACTTTATCAAAGGAGATGAAAAGTCATTTTTAGATAGAGAGGTTGAGATATATGAAGATGCAACTTACTATCTTCTTCAAAACTAAAATTCCTCTATAAAGAAAAGAAAAGCGAAAAGAAAGAAAAGAAAAGAAAGAAGTGGTTGAGAAAGGGAAGAAGGGGCCATGTTCATTCAGAGTACTCACTACTCACGAGACTTAAAATGGTTTGGAGGATGGGTCTCATAGATGCCTTACCACCGGCCATTAGAGGTGACACTCTCCATGTGATGAAGACCAGGCCTCCAAGCAAAGCATGAATGTATTCAAATCAAAATTATGTAAAACTATTAGGTAGCAGTTGGGAACTTTAGCTCTAACCTCACTTTCTTCTCAAAAAGTTGAAGGTTTAGTAGTTAAGGAAGCCCCAGGTCTTCCATGATGTCAAGCCAAAGAGATTCTATTGGGATCATCATCCTCAAGTCTAAGTAGATGTAAAACTTGAGGATAATTCATATAAGATTTAATGGAATTACCTTTTGATTGGTACTCAGCCTTGTGTTCATAATCTTACAAAGAAAGGTTTGATTCCTTACATGGTCAAGCAGGTCGAGTATTTGAGAAGCTATGGAACAACAAAGGCGGATGCACAATCAAGACTAGGACTAGATTGATGCATGGGTCGATGATGATGATTACTACTTAGTGTCACCAATCATCTAGAGTCTTAGGTTCTTCACACTAACTCTTATGAAGGTGTGTTTAGAAACTTCAGATGATCTGATGATCTTCAAATCAAAGATGCACCTCCAGAATTTGAAGAAGAAATCCATTCAACTATCGATAAGCTCAAAGAAATCAACCTCGGATAGAAGAAGATCCATGCCCCACATACATCAATTCTCTATTGAATGAAGAAGAAACCAATGACTTAGTTAGGCTATTGATTAAGTTTAAGGACTTCTTTGCATGGAGCTATGAAGAGATGCCCGGATTATCTCCTGATATAACAGTCCACAAACTAGCAATAGACCATAATGTTAACTCTATCAAGCAAGCTCCTAGACACATTAGATTAGAAATCAAACAATAGGTCATTTTTGAAGTCAAGAAACTAATCGATGCTTATTTTATCAGGGAAGAAAAATACCCTACAGTTAGCTTGATGTCATGCAGTTAAGAAAAGAATGGCCAAATTGCATATGTCGATTTTAGGGACTTAAATAAGGCATGTCCTAAGGATGAATTTCCACTTCCTATACTAAAATTAATGGTGGACATCCTCATCTCATGCGTATTCTCCTTCATGGATGGGTCATCGGCTATAACCAAATCAGATGGCCCGAGGATGAAAGAAACACTTTTTGAACCCGTCGAATCTATTGTTATAAGGTCATGCCTTTTAGCCTTAAAATGCGGTGCTACATACCAGTGACCATGACTCATCTTCAATGAACTCATTCATCATCAAGTTGAATGCTATGTTGATGATCTAGTAGTCAAAAGCAAAGAAAAGAAGACCATCTCTTTGACTTGAGAGTAGTTTTGAATGGTTAAGATAATTCAACCTCAAAATGAACCCCAAAGTGTGTGAGTAGCTTAGAAGTTCCTTGGGTTTGTTGTCCGACAGGGAATAGAGATAAGAGAAAAGATTAAAACCATCTTAGAAATGCCACCCCAAAGTTTAACTCAACTCAGATCTTTCCAAGGCGGTTGATCTAAGATGCTTTATCTCCAATCTATCGAGGAGATGCAAGCCATTTTCAGCACTTGTCAAAAGGATGCTAAGTTCAAGTGGGATGATAAGTGTCAGCATGCTTTTGAAGACATCGAAGATAATTTGGTAAGTCACCCGATTCTAGCGGCCTATCCCTTATTCTACATTGCATTGGATGATTCACTTTGTTGGCTCAAACCAATGATAAAGGGAAGGAGAATGCTCTCTACCTCACCATCATCTAATCTCTGCCTATTGAGAAACATTTCTAATCTTTTACATCCCAAAAGCTACATTACATGCTTTCTTATAAAAGATTTCAAGAATCAATCCTTGGTATCTCATGACATGGTGATGTTATCCTGATGGTTAGCATGTTGGTCCATGATTCTCTTAGAGTTTGAAATTACATTCGTACCTCTCCGTGTGGTGAAAGGATAGGCACTAGCAAATTTTTTAGTAGCACCCACTTCCCTATTCCGCAGGTTCTAAAACAAATCTGTGACTAGGAGGTACACCATGAGAGTTGTTGACCAATCCTCCGCGGTCTTCTCACAAGGGTTCCTCTCAGTGAGTGATGCTGGGAATACTTTCCAACTCAAGGAATTCTGACTATCAAAGATGAGTCCATTCCAATAAGGGTCAAAAGACAGTATCCCTTATTGATGATGAACTCATGGATCTTTCTCTTGAAGGGAGGTTCTTGGTTCCAAGGATGAAGAGTTTGGTTGAGACCATTTATAGATTACTTGACTAGGGCAAACTCCTCAAGAGAGTCTCAAATCATCGAGATGAAATAAGACCTCTCTCTTGTGCTCTCATGGATGGCACCTTGAGGAATCTTTCAATCAAATGTTTACTTATTTGGGCTCATCTTAAAGCTTTGATCATTATTGAAATTACATTTAAAACATCGAGTTCATCAATCGGTCTAAAGATGAAAGCAAAGATCAAGACTTGGATACGGCCCGATGATCACATAGCATGAACTAGATGTCACCAATATTAGGTACATGGTGTGGTCTACATCAACCACCCAATACACATACATTGGCCTCATGGCCATTTTAGTGTTGGGATGACATTGTGTGGATTGATCCTCCTTCTTCCAAGGGTCAGGTTCATCTTAGCACCCGACTACTTTTCCAAGGGGGTGGAGGCAATCCCACTCAGAGTCACAACTCGACGTGCTCTTTTAGAACCATATATAGGTTTGGGGGCTCGATGAATTATATCGATAATGGTACATTCAACACCAAGATCAATAGTTTCCAGAGACATAGTATAGATTGGAGATACTCCACCATCTACTATCCCATGGAAAATGGCTAGTAGAAGCATTATTCAACAAAACTCTCATCCAGATACTAAAGCACTTGACATAATGGCGATAGTGGCATGAGCAACTAGTTGAAGCTTTGTGTGCATACCTCGCTACGCACAGAACTCCAACCCAATCTACCCTATTCTCCTTAGTGTATGGGTCCGAAGCCATTCTACCATTAGAAGTTTAGCTCCCATCACTAAGGATAGCAATGGGTAGTAAAATCATTCTGAGAATGCCAAGTTGCGTTAGAAGAGCTTGAAGGTTTGGAGGAGAGACTCCTATGGGTGTGCCAGAACCTTGAGTTGTACAAAGCCAAGATGATTCAAGCTCACAATAAGTTGGTCTGCCCTAGAGCTTTTCAAGTAAGAGAGCTTGTGTTAGTTCTAAGGAGACCAATTATTTCCCGTCAAAAAATGGGAGGCAAGTTTGAACCCATTTAGGATGTCCCTTTTATCATAGAGAAGGCATACAAAGGAGAATCTTATCAACTTATTGATTGTAAAGGGGAACACATGATGCTTCCAATTAATGGGATCTATTTGAAGAAACACTACCCATAAAATCATGTTTGAAAATAATTATCTTCAAAAAATTCCATTCCAATTCATCAAAATATTCTCTTCTCTCAAAACAATGTTTTCTTATTTGCAAATTTGCCACGACGTGTTTAGAGTAGGTGTAAGAGAACCCAAGAGGCATCTAATCCTTCTTTCACAACACGATCACAAATTAAACACAATTCTCCTAGCACTACTAGAATAGGTGTGAGCAAACCTAAGTGCCATCCTATTTTGACTAGCATGACTAAGTTAGGTGTAAGAGAACCCAAGCGTCATCCTTTCTTGGTGGGATCACAACTGTCATTCATGTCACCATTTCATCAGCTTTTGAGCCTATTTAGGATAGGTGTAAGATAACCCAAGTGACATCCTGTCCTCTTCAAACACAAACACAAACACAAAAATAAACACACATCTTTTGTCTTGGGCTATTTTGATGTGGGAGCAAGTCCTCGGTGACACTCTCTCATTAGCTGCTCTAGGTCAGGCTGACACACAACCTTGCTAGTCTGTCACCCTAGTGGTCACTTGTCTGGTGGATGTGAGTCCCCACACTTTCTCCCTGACTTGATAATTACAAATTGATGAGCTCCTTGTTAGTTTGATAGACTTCACTGCACGTAGAAGCTACCTCATGTTGACTTTATTTAAGAGGATGTAAGCCTACATGCTTCTTCTTGATTATATCTTACACTAACTAGGTTGAGTATATTTGAGGCTTAGGATAAGTCCCGTGGCTCCTTTTTCTACTTTTGAGTTGATATAAGTCCCAGTGGCATTCAGTCACCCTAGGTTGGATAACACTATCGAAAGGTAGACTATCCCGACAATCGTTCCCAGGAAGATGTGAGTCCATATGTTTTCTTTTAGGCGATTGTCACAAACCGATGTCACTTAGGTTGGTTGATATTTGCTATGCTGATAGTGACTCACCTGGTGGATACACCACTCTTGACAGATGTGAGTCCCTGTACTTTCTGCTTGAGTTGGCCACTGAATACCTATGGACATTTTCTTCTCCATGATTTTGGATAAAGCCCTTAGAGGTCGCTCCCCTACGAGCACTCTACTTGGATCAAATCCTTTGAGACCCCATTTAGACACTACCCGAGTTACTTTTGGATTGGACAGTCCCCTTTCTAGTAGCCACCCCTGGTTGGAAAATTTGTTCAGTGGATGCATAGATTCTCCCTTGGTTTAGTAAATCTGAGATAGACCAAGGCTAATATAAGCTCCTCCTCAGTATGATCCCTCACAAACCAATAGGGTCCATGATAAATAAAAAACAAACAAACAAACAAACAAATAAACAAATTTATTTACTTATGGATTAGAATTCCCTATGCCCCTTTCCCAGAGCATCTTATCTTTAGTAGTGTCGACTCTCTATAGGAATTCTACTCTTGATTGAGATAAGTCCTTGGGCACTCTCTAGGTCCATAGTTAGGTTCAATCTATTTTTCCACAAACAGGTTACCCCGATGGTCATTTTGGTATAGAAGATATAAGTCTACTATGCATTCTTTCTAGCATGACTGTTTCAAATCGATGGGCATCCCTAGGTCGGGTTGATATCTTACCTTGCTAATATGTTGCTCCAGTGGTCTTTTATTCAGGAAAGATGTGAGTCCTTGAGCTTTCTTCCTTGAATTAAAGGCACCCCTTTGGTTGGATAGTTCTCCCCTTGGAAACTACTCCTTTGGATTGGTAAATATGTTAGGACAATACGACCCTTACTCAGTGCAGTCCATTGTAAACTGATAGGATCCATCAAATATAATTAAAAATTAAATTAATTTTGACTATCTTTGAGCTGATTTAAGTCCCCTAGTGGCATTCACTCAATAATCAGCCCTAGGTCGGGTTGACATGTTACCATGCTAATGTGTCACCCTAGTAGTCTTTTATTTAGGAAGGTGAGTTCTAGCTTTCTTTATACCATTGCAAATAGAAAGGCAACCCCTTTGGTTGGATAGTCTTAAGACTACTCTATCAAATATTTAAATGGTAATGACTATTTTTGGTGATTTAAGTCCCATGGCATTCACTCAATAATTATCTTAGGTTGGGTTGACATGTTACCTTAATATGTTTCCCATGGTCATTTATTTAAAGATGTATCCAGCTTTCTTCCTTGTATTAAATTACAACAACTCCCCGGTGAGTTCACAATTGATAATTACTCCTTTGGATTGGTAAATCTATGTTAGGCCAACTCACCTCATCAAACTGATGGGATCCATCAAATATAGTAAAAATAAAATTAACTTTGACTATCTTTGAGTGATTTAAGTCCCCAATGACATTTACTCAATTTTTAGTGGTTGACATGTTACCTTGTTAATGTGTCTCCCCTCATTTATTCAAGATGTGAGTCCACACTTTCTTTCTTGAATCATCACTACGAAAGACAACCCCTTTGGTTGATAGTTCATGTGGATTAGACTACCCTTTAGATGGGTAAAATAGTATCAACCACATGGATACTATCATCATCATAAACTAGTCCATTTCAAAATTCAAATTTAAAATCTAAAACAAATCAACCCTCTCCCTGAGTCAAATTAAATATAATCAATCAACTTCTCCTGGTGAATGCAATTTTCCAATTCTAGTGAAATCAATTTAATCCAACAACTTGCTCCCTTGAAGGTTCACATTATCCCTTATTCAAATTATAATCTTGATGGATTTCATAACCCTTTTGTCTTGGATGAGAACCTGCTCTAGTGAAGGTTTACATCTTTTATCAAGATTCCAAATTCAAATGCCTAATAGATTTCTAACTTTTCATCCCCTTGGATGACTTGAACTACTTCAGTGGAAGTTCATATCCTCAATAATTCTTGTTCACTCTCTTAACATAAGAGTTGCATTACCAAGCATTTCCTTATTTATAGATCATTTCACAGTGCTTGATCATTAGAATTGTTGATCATCTCTTAACATCAATACATGCATTATCAAAATATTTGGACCCTTTGTTAACCTCACTTTAGAGTGAGCTTTCAACTTCTCCATCTAAAAACTCCTCTCATCTTAAGATATTAAGACACTTATAGTGATTAGGTGAACACTTAACCTAACCAAGACTTAGAAAATTCATAAATATTATGCCTTATATTAAACTTGCCACCCTAAAACTTGAACCAAATCTTTCTTCCTTCTTTCAAACTTCAAATTCATCAAATTTTAAATCAATTGAACTCATTGATTTTCAAATCAAATCAATTCCAACTCAATTAATTTTTTCTCTTAAATAAATAAATGATTTTCTCAAATCATAAATCAATTCCAAAATCAAATCATATAAACAAAATCAATGATTGAAACCAATCATTAAAGTCAAATCTTGACTCCTTCAAATCCAAATCACTAAAACTCAAAAGATTTTCTCATAACCATTTATATTTCATTTATATTCACAAATATAAATAAAATATAAATTCAAATAACCAAATCAATTCAAATCAAATCCAATCAAAATCCAATTTATGCTCTTTCAAGTCAAATCCTTGAACTTACAAATCATTCTCAAATCAATCCAAACCCAGATTTTCTCTTCAACAATCTTAATCACTTGAATATAAACATAAACTACAATCACTAAAAAATCAAACTAACCAAGAAACCCATGTTTACCCTTTTGACTTGAAATTGTCAAATGAATCAAACCATTTGACTCCAAATCACTTAGATTGGTTATATTTCCATCATAAGTCCATATGTGAGTTGAACCAAACTTGAATCAAGCCTTGATCAAGTCAATTGACATATTTTAGGCTTAGTTGACCCAAAGTGACCTAAAGCACCTTTTTGAGACAAATTCTAATCCAATCCAAATTGGATTGAACTAAGCCTATCTAAGCCTCATATTGTGAGCAACAATCATCATAGGATGATCAACTACTCAAATTGGGCCCAACCAAGTCAATACTTAGCCCAAATGAAACCTAAACAAGTCAAAATTCATCATAAGCCAAATTGATTGAAACCATTGATCTAAACCAATCCATAATCAATGATTGAAACCATCAATTGAGCCAAACCAAGCTTTGACTTGACCTAAGTTGACCCAAATTGACCTAAAAGTCAAAAGGTCAAATCTTGATATAAGTCAAATTGATTACCAATGGGTCAAATTCATTCTAAATTGATTGTTGAACTTGAGCAAAATTTAATTGGTAGACCCAACCTAGCCCAATTGATCATGAACAACTTGACAAAGGTCAAATCAACTTAATCAAACCAAATCAAAATTGATTGAAACTAAAGCTTTTATTTCAAATGATCAAACAAGCTAAACCAACCCATGACCTAACTTATTGGGTCAAATGTCAAATTGGTCAACTTATTTGACCTAAATAAACTCAAATGAACTAAAACCAAATATAAACTAATTGAACCAAACCAATGATACCCATACTCCAAATGATCATTTGCAACCCATGGTTTGATCCAATTTGACCAATCGATCAACCTAATTTGACCCAACTTGACCTATGGGTCAAATGGAACAATTCAAACCAAATGAACTCCAAATCACTTGAAATTTGGCCCAACCCATTTTTGAATCATTTCAAATTTACCTAAATCAAAATCATGGCCAAATGTCTACTTTGTCCTTAGGTCAAAGGGTATCCTATGACAAAATTTACTTGGAATTTGGCCAATTCTTTCTCGAGGCCACTTGACATCCTCCAAGTGGTCCACATGGACACCAAGGAGGGTGATGAACATGTCCCAACGGGTTTGGGTTGGCCATGACCTAACCCAAGGCCAAACCGACCCCTCTAATGGAGATTGGACACTTGGATCACCCAATGCCTCTCTCTTCATCTCTCCTTTCTAAAATGACTCACATGGGATGTTACAACAGTGATCAAAATCTCGATTCAAAATGGCACAGCTCTCCATTTCCAGGAGGGATATATACTCCCCATTCCCACTCAAACTAGAACACTCAATTAAAGCTAGGAATCAAGCCAAGCATCTTGTTTCCAAGCTCCCTTAATTTCTATTTCTCGATTTTCCCAAAGTGAAATAAGGGAGGTGAATCCAAGCCAAACTCATCCAATTCTCCATAAACCAAATTAACCTCAAGCACCATCAAGGGACTTCATCGAGCTCAATGAAGTTATTTCCTAAGTCACCATGCCATGGGAAGGAGGGCTTTGATCAAGCTAATTACCATTGAAGGAGCTTGGTCAGCAAACCATCCACTTCAAATCAAGACTTGATACCTTCAAGAGCTTTATGTATACTAGATGAAGCTACCTCCTCCATTGGAAGCAGTGATAGCCTCGGAGGTATGCCAAAACCACATAGAAAATGCTTGGTCCTTTAAAGGAAATTTATCCATTGAGATCTTGATCATTGGATACTTTTCTTGTGCTCCTCAGGTGTGGGAGTTTGAGCTCCATCCGAGCTTCGGAGTGATCGATGGACGACATTCGTCTCTCACCGCTCTGGAGGATATAGATTACACATCGTCCATTTTTCTTGATTGGAATGGATGGTCATGATTAAATCATGATAGATCTCTCTCTAATTTAAGCCTAAATCTCAGGATTAATACTGACCATTCATTCTTAGATTTGATGGTCAGTGGAGAAAGCACGTCCGCCGCTGGCTGACTCAACGACGGATGTGACAACTTAAATAACCTATCCTATAATGCCAAAAGCGCGCATTAACCACATGGCGATGAGATTAGGGGTTAATTAGCTTAATTAATTTACTTTTAAAAACTTCCAAAATTCATAATTAATTATTAAAAATATAAAATACAAACTCAAGTTCATTTTAAAGATAATTCAAAGGCGATAATATAATTAAGATCAATTGATTTTGAATGTAGATTTCACTCAATTTAAGTTTTATTGGAAATGTAATTTTAATTACTCCTTAATTACTCCAGCAATTAATTCCAAACTTCCTAGGGTTGATTAGTGGGATGTCCTCTTCCTCCCATGATTTTCTTGGAATTTATTGTTGGATTAATTAAAGGAATTGCTCATTTCATCCTTAATCCATTTCTTAAATAATTAAATGATTAATTAACCTATTAAATAATGATAAATCCATTAATTAAGCTTGCTAATCATCATGAAATTGTGATTGGACTTAAGGAATGAGATTAGGATTTCTTTTCCAACCTTTCTCCTAAGTTTATTTCATTTGGATAAACACTTAATAAATTTGCAAATTAATTAATGGCATAATCACCTCATTAATTAACTCAATTAATCAAATTCAAAACCAAATCATTCCAAAATTTAATTCTTGGGTAGATTCTTAGGTGTTCAATAACCTAAGAGACTTCAAAGGAAATTATAATCAAACTACATGGGTAGAATGGTTATGATAGTACTTAAATAAACCCTTTAGCTTAATTAATCAATAATTATGAGCTAATTGCATTATGCCCTTTTATTTTTTTGGTGCATTTGCTGATTTAAATCCCATGTGATTTCATATCATATGTTGGCTCATAATTACTTGAATAATTATGTTAAAGGTATAGGGAAATGGTAATTAATAGACTTAATTCATACCTTAACCTAAATAGAACATAAATTTAACTTATTTTAAAATTAAACTAAATTATTCACACATGGGGAAATAGGTTTGGACCAACAACTCTTTCTCACATTTCTAAGTCAAATCAAATTCAAAATAAAATTTTTTTTAAAGAATTTTGATTCATTTTAAATGATCTTATTTCATAATTGTCTTTAGGAAATTAATTAGGGTGAATGAAGTCTATGCTTACATCTCTTTATTTCTTTCCAAGCATGTTAAATATTATTTTCCATATTGGTTATTTCATCTTCATCTAAAAATGAGTTAAATGAAGACAAAAATAAAAATGCCTTTTGGTAGGACACCACGTAGATCCATAGATGTTCTTATTAGGGTGATCGGGTACAGTTTTGAAGAATGATGTACTATCACGAGAGACAGAAGTCACCATCCTACAATGGGCTTAATCACCTTAATAAGGACTCTAAGGAATGGGTCTTGAATGTAAAGATTCTTCCCCTACTTTACATAGAAAAGTAAAGTAGGTTTATTTTAAAGCGGGTTTTAAGTTCCCCATGGAGGCTTATAGTTAGTACATCAGGAATGAGATTCCTTAGAATACTCGATTAAGATAAATGATTGTCTCCAAAGATTTTAAAGATGACTATCAATCAATTTGTTTATTTTAGAAGATCAAGTGGGATTGATCAAAAGGAGGGAGTTATTATCAAAACCAAAGGGAGATAAGTAGGGGATGCTCACGATGAGCAAAAAGTATCCCAAACTATCTATGGTTGGGCTTTATATTTTTGAATTTAAAGATAATTATTTATTTGAGTTAAATTTTTATTAGAAATCTAGGACTTACAATTTCACAACACAAGATTATGAAAATGCCTGAGAGGTGAGGATTTATGCTTATAGCCCGCAAAGAGAAATAACAACCTCTGAACCTAATATAGGGAGCTTTGGCGAGGGCTGAAGCATGATCTAAATCTATGAAAAAATGATTATTTGGTTTACCTCCACAAGAGGATAAATCCATTGGACTTACAACCGCAGGGGTGGTACCTAACTCCTATGATTTTAAATACATGTAGGCAAGTCATATGCTTTTGCAAGATAGCTAAGCTGTTGTTTATTTAGAAAAAGACTAAGTCCTTAAAGACACTCCCTAAGAGATTAGATCATCTAGGGCATAATTAATGACTTAAATCTAATACAAATTTTTTGTTATATTTTATTTTTATTTTTGGACAATTGATTTGTCGTAGGCTATGAGATTCATATGCCTAATGCATGAGAAATTTGATTATGGGCCAAAAATAGCAAGAAGGAAGTGTATTTCCACCATGGCTCTCAAAGGTCAAGCCAGTTCTCAAGGTGGAAGCCCTCCATAAGCAAGAGTGAAGCAAGATGCTTTTGCATGATGTGACATACAACATCCAACTAAGGGGTTGCTAAATCTTTTATCTTGATTTATAACCTAGGCTTTAGGTGAGGTTATGAGTTATAATTTTAATTTTGAGTTGATTAATTGATAGAAAATTATTTTTCCTAAGAGCCTAATCACATCATTCATCAAAGCAAGGAATAAATTAAAGAAAATATGCCATCTTAATGCATAAGCTTAACAAACATCAAACAATTTATAAAGCTAGCATAAAAGAATAGATGGCCTTTGTGGTGGGTTCCACCACGCGAACCCATAAAGAAATTGGGTAGCTTAGCTCTACTGCTTATACAACCCAAATTATAAATGAATTAATTACAATTAGAAAGGAATTCATGTTATGGGGATCTTCATTCTTCATTTCTTCTTTTCTTTCTTCTTTCTTCTTTTTTCTTTCTTTTTTTCTTCTCTTAGTTGGTTGGAATGTGGTTGCTCCATAGGCTTCACATGGTGCATAAGACATAGTCTTATGACCAATGTTTGTCCTAATCCCCCATAACATTCATTCCAAATCTTAATTAAAAAATTATATGAAAAATAGGAAAAGTAAATCTAACTAAAACCTACAAAATAGAGATTAGCTAAACACCACACAATCCCAAGCATGTATATGAATAAATTGGACTTAGCACCCACATGGGTAACCAAGTCCCTATTTTGGATTATGCTTAGGGGTATAAGCAACCTGCATAACAAAAGTATTTATTATTTTTATTACAGCTTCCCTTAATCAAAATCCCATGTAGAAGATAATGATTAAACTAAGATCATCCTATCATCAAGTTTACGCACATACACCCTAACATCCAGACTAAAATATCATATCAATAAATAAAATCAAGCATCAAACCATGCACCTAACATAGAAATAGAAATGATGACTTAGCCTAATGTGTGTGCCATTTAAGGCTTGTGTGGTATGTCTTAGCTAGGCTTTAAGATTGAAGTTTTCTAAGTGTGAGAAGATTCAACTTAGAGGGTGGTTTCATTTAAGTGATTTAGTTGATTTGTTAATTTTATTTGATGATTTTATTTGGTTTGAATGAACCTACACTTAATTACTAAGTGTTGTAAAGAGAAAAGAGAAGAGAACTTCTCTTTCCTCTACCTTAAGTAATTTCTAAGGTAGATTCATTAATGATTTTTCTTTAGTGAATGTTATTATGTGTTTTAATTAATCCTAAGTTTAGATTTGCTCTAAATAAACCTATTCAATAAGAAAGGTATTTTAAGATTAATTAAGGTGAATTACTATCATAAAACACACAACCATTTATTTCTTTCCAACATGTATCATGCATATGAATAAATCCTAAGTATATCTATACATGAAATGCAAACATTTAGCACACCTTAATGATGAATGCTAGAGATGTTGCTTAAGAAAATTTGGATGTTTCATGATGCATGATTTTGTTAAGTAGAAAAGAGGGATTCTTTTATCCATTAATCAAATGCATTTACATGTACATGAAAGACATAAGTGAGTACAACCATTATTTTACACCAAGGTATAAGGTACAATACCTTCTTAGGGCTACTTAAAGCCTCATAACCCCAGGATGTCTAGACTAATATACCAGTTATCTTAAATACATGTGCATGTGCAAAAATAAATGAATGGAAAAAGAATCATGCAAAAAGTTTATGTTTGTTTATTTGATTTTGGTTATTTAATTTATATGTGTAATGTGAAGATCCATATTAATTCATGACATGGGAGTGCATAGGAATAAATTTAAGTAAGTGTTATGTTTTTTTTTTCAAATGAACTATACACTTTTCAAATCCTATACAAACCATGTTAAGAAAAGAGAGAAGAAAACCACATAACACATTTTAACCTATATTCACATGCAAGCTTATAAATACTTATAAGTAGCATACATTCATTTATAGTCTTTGATTTATAAGTTTTTAAAAATAATTTTGGATTTAATAGTGATAATAGCCATTCATATTCTTACTTTAGCCAAAACATGCAATTTTACATAAAAAATATTTCATTTTAATTTGATTTTTCAAAAGGTATGAATGCATGATTTTCATGTGACAAACAACATTTAGCATGCTAGGAATGAAATAAAGTGATGTAATCATGTAACTTCATTCACCCTAATTAATTCCTAAAGACAATCCTATGAAATAAGATCATTTAAAAAGAATCAAAATTTTTTAAAGAAATTTTTGTTTTAATTTCGAGTTTGATTTTATTTTAGAAAATGTGAAAAAGGTCTGCTAGTCCTAACCCATCTCCCATATATGTGAATTCATTTTGTTTAATTTTTGAACCATTAGATTGATTTTATGTTTTGTTTGGGTTAAGGGGTATAATTAAGTCCATTAATACCCACCACCTTTAACATAATTTATGAGGCAACATATGATATGCAATCACATAGAATTTAAATCAGTAATGCTCCTAAGAAAGAAAGTGGCCTAATATAATTGACTCATAATCATTGATTAATTAAGCTAAATGGTTTAATTAAGTACTTTCATAACCTTTTCACACATGTGGGTTGAATATGATTTCCTTAAAAGGCACTTAGGTTATTGAACACCTAAGTATCTACCCAAGAATGGGATTGATTAAGTGATTAAGTTTCTAGATTAAATTTTGATTTCAAGTTTGGTTAATTAAGCTATTTAATGAAATGATTAAATCATTAATCAATTTGTAAATTAATAGTTTCATTCAAATGAAATAGACTTAGGGAAAAGATTTGAAAAGGCATCCTAATCTCATTCCCTAAGTCTATCCACCCAAGATGATTAACAAGTTTAATTAATGAGATCACCATTTAATAGTTAATTAACTACTTAAATTGATTAAGGAGTGATTAGAGATGAAATAAGCAATTACCTAAATTAATCCAATAATAAATTCCAAGAAAATCATGGGAGGCAGAGGTCATCCCACTAATTAACCCTAGGAAGTTTGGAATTAATTATTGAAATAATTAAGGAGTACTTAACATAATTACATCACAAAAAAACTCAAATTGAGTAAATGTCACTGTTCAAAATCAGTTAAACTTAATTTAATATTATTCACCTTTGAATTATCTTTAAAATGAAGTTGAGTTTGCATTTTTTGGATTTTTTTTCTATATTTAGTTATAAATTTTTGAAGGTTTTATGATTAATAGGTCATTAAATAACTAATTATATAACTAATCATGCCATGTGGGTTGCTGACCATTTTCTATATGGCGTTATAGGATTGATTATTTAAGTTATCAAATCAGATGTCACGTTATGGTGCATTACTTTCTCATCCGATCAAGGATCGAACAATCAGGATAAAACCCATGGATCTAAAGGGATTAAATCACTAGATCTATGTGGATTAATTAGGACCGTCCATCCAAAACACATGGGATGGACGTTCCATGATTCATCCCTAGCCTCGCCTGTGAGAGATGGAGATCATCCATCCTCCATGGCTTGATTCGAACTCACTTGAGCTTAGATTAGGCTATGATTCAACCCACACCATGAAGAAGCATAGAGAAGAAATTTTAACTGTGGAAAATCAATGGGGTTACCATTCCCTTCACAAAGGACCAAAGAATTTTCAACCTAAGCTCAGTTTTGATTTGTACCATGTCGGAGGCTATCACGGTGCTAACCATTGTAAGCCAGTGGAGCAAGCAGCATTGAAGGTTTGAAGTGAACTGGATCTTCCAATTGACCAAGCTCCTCTTTAATGGCTTGCAGCTTTGGTTTAACTCCCCCGGCCCGTGGCTTGGATGCTTGGGATTTTCTTTGGATGAGCTCTACATAGTGCTTTGATGGTGCTTGCAAGAGGAATTGGTCTTTGGTTGGGTATTGAGTAAGTTGAAAATCTCACTCGCCTCCCTTATTTTTGGCTTAGGAAAAATTGAGAATGGGAATTTCAATTGAGCTTAGGAATGTTTGAGAGAGCTTGGGGAGCTTCCTTTGGGTTGCTATGGCTCATCATGCAAGTGTCTGGTGAATGGAATGAGGGGAGTATCTCTCCCATACTTTCGAGATGGGGTGAGCCTCCTTGTCATTTTGATCAAATTGATCTCATGGAATGGGTTGTTTAGGTTGTTAGGGTTTCCATGTTGATTTTGGGGGGGGTGTAGTGGAGGAGTTGCCCATGTGTTAAATGAGAGTAGGTGATTCCATGTGCTCATTTTTTATTGATTTTTTGGCTTTGGGTTGGGTTTAGTGACCCAAACCCATTGGGTCATAATCCCTTGGTGTCCAAATAGACAACTAAGAGGATGACATGTGGTCTTGAGTTGAAAATGATCAAATTCCAAGTGAATTTGATCATAGGTTATGACCTAGGGTAAAATGGTCATTTGGGTTTGCTTTTGATTTGGGTATATTTGGAATGATTGAAAAATGGGTTGTGCCACTTTTCAATGAATTTGGAGTTTATTTGATATGATTTGGCTCATGTTGACACATTTAGGTCAAAATGGGTCAACTTAGGCCAAGCAGACTAGTTGGTTAAATTGGGTCAAACCATGGGTTAGGCCAAGTTCAAATGATCATTTGAAATATTTTGGCATATTGGTTTGATTTAATTTGATTTGTATTTGGTTTTAGTTTCATTTCATGTTGACTAATTTGACCCATTTGACCTAATTAGGTTAGGTCATGGGTTGTTTTAGGCTTGGTTGGTCATTTGAAATATTTTGCAAGCTTTGGTTTCAGTCAATTTGGCTTATGGTAGATTTTGGCTAGTTTAGGTTTCATTTGGGTCAAATGTTGACTTGGTCAAAGGCTATGTTTGACCCAATTTGATTGATTAATCATCTTATGATGATTGTTGCTCATAATATGAGGCTTAGATGGGCTTAGTTCAATCCAATTTGGGTAGGATTAGAATTTAGCTCAAAAATGTGTTTTAGGTCACTTTGGGTCAAGTGAGCCTAAGTGGGTCAATTGACCTGATCAAGGCTTGATTCAAGTTTGGTTGAACTCACATATGGACTTATGAATGAAATATAAATCCATTTGTAAGTGATTTGGAGTCAAATAGGTTTTGATTCATCTGATAATTTCAAGTTTAAAGGATGAACATGGGTCTGAGTTTTGAATTTATTTTTGGTTTGATGAATGAAGTTTATGATTGAATTTGGTTTGTGATTGAAGGATTGACTGTTTGAAGAGAAAATCCAAAGGTTTGGATTTCTTTGAAGATAATTTGGCTAAGTTCAAGAATTTGACTTGAAAGGGTATATGTTAGTTTTAAATTAGATTTGGGTTTGTGTTTAAATTTGATTTGGCTATTTGAATTTATATTTCATTTATGTTTGCAAATATAAATGAGAATATTAATGGGTTATGATAAAATCTTTTGAATTTGGAATGATTTGGATTTTAATTGAGTTAAGTTCATAAGACAAAATCAAAGTGACTTAGGAAAGATTTTAGATTTGGACTTGAGTTTTGGATTTGGTTTTATTATTTGAATTTATATTTCACTTATATTTGTGAATATAAAAGAGAATATAAATGGGTTATGAGAAAATATTTGAGTTTGAATTTGATTTGGATTTTTTGGAATTGATTTGGATGATTTTAGAAAAATTATTTAAGTTGGAATTTGATTTGAATTTGAAGTTAGTTTTGATTTGGAGTTTGACTTGAAAGAAGGAAGTAAGGATTTGGTTTAAGCTATAGGATAAGCAAGTTTTCCTAACACCCCTAAGGCATGACCTATTCCTATGGCTAACTCTTCTAAGTCTCTAGGGTTAGGTTAAGTGTTCACCTAATCACTAGAAGTGTCTTAAGACTTAGTAACTCTTAGTGACTAAGAGGAGTTCTATGTCTAAGAGAGAGGATTGAGAGCTCATTCTAAAAATGAGGTCAACACATATGAAATCATGCATTCATTTCTTTTGGAAAATCAATTAAATAAAATGTTTCCTTTTATGTCAAATTGCATGTTTTTGCTAAAGTTAAGAATATGAGTGGCTATTATCACTATTAAACCAAAAATTATTTTCAAAACCTATAAATCAAAGATTATAAATGAAGTGATGCTACTTGTAAGTACTTAAAGGCTTGCATGTGATTATAGAAAAAAAATGTGTATTATGTGATTTTCTTCTCTTCTCTTAACATGGGTTTGAATAGGATTTGCAAAGTGTATAGTTCATTTGAAAAGAACATAACACTTGCTTAAATCTATTCTTATGCATTTCTATGTTATGACTTAAGAAGGATCTTCACATTTACACATGTAAATTACACAACCAAACCAAACATAATCTTTTGCATGATTCTTCATCCATTTGTTTCTTTTTGTACATTTACATGTATTTAAGATAAGGGGTATATTAGTATGGACATCCCGGGGCTGCGAGGCTTTAACTAGCCCCAAGTAGGTCTTATACCTTACGCCCCTAGTGTAGAAAATAATGGCGCTGTACTCACTTATGTATTTTATACATGTGGATGTGCATTAATTTAATGGATAAAAGAGTCCCTCTTTTCTTCATAAGAAAAACATGCATTGATGGAATATCCAAAATTTTCTTAAACAACATCTTTGCATTCATCATTAAGATGTGATAAGAGGAAAGAAATGAATGGGTGTGTGTTATGTGACAGTAATTCATTCTAATTAATCCTAGTTGCCTTTCTTATTAGAGTAAATCTAAACTAGTAATAATAAAAATACATAATAAAATATTCACTAAAGTAAAATCATTAATGAAGCCACCTTAGAAATATTTTAAGGTAGGGATGAAGGAGAGTTCTCCTTTCTTTCTTCTCTACATAAAATTTAGTAACTAAGTGTAGGTTCATTCAAACCAAATCAAATCATCAACTAAAAAATGACAAATTAACTAAATCACTTGAAATGAAACCACCCTTCTAAATTGAATCTCCAGCACTTAGAAAATTTCAACCTTAAAGCCTAGCTAAGACATGCCACACAAGCCTTAAATGACACACACCTTACGATAAGTCACCATTTGTATCTCTATATTAGGGCGATGCATAGTTTGATGCCTAATTTTGTTTTCTGATATAATATGTTTAGACTGGATGTTAGGGTGTATGTCCGTAGACTGGATGATAGGGAGATCTTAGCCTAATCATGTCTTCTATAGGGGATTGTGCTTAAGGGGTGCTGTATTGAAAATATAAATATTTTTGTTATATAGGTTGCTTATACCCCTAAGCATAATCTGAACTAGGACAGGTGGACTTGTTTACCCATGTGTAGGGTGCTAAGTCCAACTTATTTATATAACTGCTTGGGTTGTGTGGTATGTTTAGCTAACCTTTGTTTTACAGGCTTAGAGTTACCTTTCCTATTTTGATGTAAATTTTTCAATTAAGATTTGGAATGAATATTATGCGAGATTAGGATGAACATTAGTCATAAAACAAAGTATTATGCACCATGTGATGCTTTTGGAGCAACCATATCCCACGTCAAACCAAAAGAAAGAAATAAATGAAGAAAGAAAGATGAAGACATGAAGAATAAAGAATGAAGAATGAATATCCTCATAACATAAATTCCTTCTAAATTGAAATTATTCATTTGTAAGTTGTATAAGAGAGCTTACCCATTTTCTTTCGGTTCGGTGGAGCGGACCACATCAGCCTCTTATTCTTTTACACAAATTTTATAAATTGATTGATGTTTTATTTATGATTGCATAACTAGATAGTATGATTTTTCTAGTTTCTTTATTATTTAATGAATGTCCTAGATGCGATTAGGCTCTTAGAGAAAAATAAATTATTTATCAAATTAATCAACTAAAAATTAAATTAAACAACTCATAACCACACTTAAAGCCTAGGACATATATCAAGATAATAATAGATTTAGCAACCCTTTAACTGGATGTTGTATGTCTCACATCATGCATTAATCATATTGCTTTACTCTTACTAATGGAGGGCTTCCACCTTTGTGAGAGAAAATGACTTGACCTTTGAGAGCCATGGTAGAAACACACCTCCTTCTTTCTGATTTTGGAAAATAACCAATCTTCTCATGCATTAGGCATATTGAATCCCATAGCCTGTATCAAATGATAATGTCCAAAAATCAAAATAAAACTTAACAAAATTTGTATTAGATTAGGTCATTATTGAATACGGTCATTTAGAGTGAACCTAAACTTAGGATTGATTAAAACATATAATAAGCCATTCACTAAAGGAAATTAATTAATTAACTTGCTCTAGAAGTGACTTAATGTAGGAATGAAAGAGTGATTATCTCTCTTTCTTCTCTTTATAACACTTAGTTATTAAGTGTAGACCATATGAAATGAAAGAAAACACTAAGTAAAATCTTCAAATCAATTAAATTACTTAAAGAGAAAATAACCCTTTATAAATTAAATCCCTCACACTTAACAAATTGTAACCCTAAAGCCTAGTTAGGACATACCACACAAGCTTTAATTCACACACATTAGACTAAGTCACCAATTCTAGCTTTATGTTAGGGCAGTGTATGGTTTGATATTTGCTTGTTTTGTGATGTATTATTGTAGACTGGGTGTTACGGTGTATGTGTATAGTTTAGATGTTAAGCTGATATTAGCCTAATCATGTTTTATGTAGGGGGTTGTGCTTAAGGGACAGCTAAATAAAAAAAATATAAATACTTTTGCTATGCAAGTTGCTTAGCCCCTAAGCAAAAGCCAAGTTAGGATAGGTGGGCTTGGTTACCCATGTGTGGGGTGCTAAGTCTAAATTAATTGCTTGGGTTGTATAGTGTGTTTAGCTAATATTTATTTTGTAGGTGTAGCTAGATTTACTTTACTTCTTTTAATATAATTTTTGTATTAGGATTAAGATGAGTATTATCGAGGATTAGGATGAGCATTGGTTATAAGACCAAGTCTTATGTACCATGTGATGCCTTTGGAGCAAGCATATCCAAATCAAGCCAAAAGGAAGAAAAAAATGGAGCAAATCAAATGAAGTAATGGAAGATGAAAAAATGAAGAAGGAAGAATGAAGAATGAAGACTCCTATAATGTTCATCATTTGTAATTGTAATTATTCCCTTGTAATTTGGGTTGTACAAGGGTAGAGCTCACTATCGTTCTTTTGGGTTATGCGTGTTCAGACATTAGTATTTTATTTTTTTGTAATAGCTTTATAAAATTATTTGATATTTTGTTTAGCTTGTGCATTAGAAAAAAGCATGCTTTTTCATAGTTTGTTTATGATTGGTGATTGTTGTATGGCCTAGATGCGATTAGGCTCCTAGGATAAAAATTAATTTTTTACCCAAACTAAAAACTCATAACTAAACCTTTAAAATAACTCATAACATCATATAAAAGCCTACATATTAAATAAAAATAATAAAATATTTAACAACTATGGATGTTGTATGTTTAATATCATGCATAATCATCTTATTTCACTCTTGTTAAGGAGGACTTCCATCTTTTCCAGATAGTAAGGGCTTAACCTTTGAGAGCGTATGATGGAAGAACACCTCTTTCTCTTTTGATTTGGCCCATAATCAACTTCTCATGTATTTAGGCATACAAAATCTCATAGCTTGTGCCAAAATAAAGAGTCCAAAATTAAATGAAATTTGGTAAAAATTTGCATTAGATTAAGTCATTTTACCCCTCATGCTCTAGTCTCTTAGGGAGGCAAGGACTTAAATTTCTTTTCTAAATAATAATAGCTTAGCCATCTTGCAAAGTATATGACTTACCTACATCAATTTAAAGCATAGAAGGAGTTAGCTGGCTACCCTCTAGGCGGTAATAAGTCGAGCAGTTGTGTGATTTACTCTCTCTATATCCACTTTCTCCTTAGATTTAGGTTGTGATTTTGGCCTTCGTTGAGGTTGCTATTTCCTACAGGCTACAAGCATAAATCCTGACCTCTTAGGCATTTTCACAATCTTGTATTGTGGAATTATAAGTCCTAGATTTCGAATAAAATTTAAATGAAATAAATAAATCAGCTCAATTTGAAATACATAAAGTCCAACCATATGATAGGTTGGAGTGCTCACTAGGCTTCCTAGTATCATGAGCACTCTAACATTGATAACTCTCTCCTTTTGATCCATCCACTTGATTCTTTTAGACAAAGAATCACGCTTTAATTGAGAGTATTCTTATGGAATTTACTTTCCTTAAGATGTAATTAACTATAGGGGATTGCCCCCATCGGGAACTTTAAAATCCCATTTAAATAAACCCTACTTTATTCATCCATGTAAAGTAGGGGGAAAATCTCAAGTATAATTGAAGATCCATCATGCCTTAAGAGTACTTATTAAGTAATTAGGTCCATTGTAGGGTAGTGAATTATATCTCTTGAGATAACACATTATTCCTTAATGTCATACTTGATCACCTCAATAAGTACACCCTCAGATCAGTGGTGTCCCCCCATATAAATGAATCAAAATAAACATAACAAATTTTTCTGGTGACTCCACTGAGGATGGGTCTTCTCTCCATCTCTAGTAGACAATTATTGTATCCAAGAATCGATGGTGGACTTGCATTTTATGTGAGTTTGAGACTATCTTTCCTTCCGTTGGCACTTAGCTTATTTCATTCTTTAACAAAGTTAGCCAACATCCTTTAGGTTTTAGGACCTCACTGGTGTATGTCTTGAAACCCCTTCTCCTAATAGGTAGAAAATAAAATTTATCAATGAAGGGAGAGATAATAAAAATTTATAATCTCTTTACTACTAGCTTGGTGAGGCGAGGTTCATCATAAAATTTAAGAAAATAAATTCTTTCACAAAATGACACTTTCAAAAAGCACTTTTTTTTAAAAAATAGCCACCTTAATTCAACATACTCAAATTTGTTGAATGAAGAATCTATTTTCAAATCATACTATAAGATTGAAACTCCACTGAACATATTTCACATATGCTAGAGTTAAAATTTCTCTTTTTCAAAATCAAGAAATCACATACATGGCATCAAAACATATTATTGAAATCTTTTATCATACTTACGATTTGTTAAATAAATTTCACCTCTTGGAATCTTATTTGACATGCCACATTTGTCAAACAAAGAATTCCCTCTTCCAAAAAAAAAGAAAAAGAAAAAAAGAGAGCACATCAAATACATTTGATTCCTACTTAAACATATCAAAGTTGTTAAGTGAGAATCTCATTTTCATATAAATTTGATTTTCACTTAAACATATCAAAGTTGTTAAGTGAGAATCTCATTTTCATATACATTTGATTCCCACTTAAACATATCGAAGTTGTTAAGTGAGAATCTCATTTTCATGTTCATCTGATACCCACTTAACATGTCAAAGTTATTAAGTGAGAATCTTATTTTCATGTCACATTTGATTCCTGCTTAACATATCAGAGTTGTTAAGTGAGAATCTTATTTTTTCATGTCATATTTGATCACACTTAACATATCAAAGTTGTTAAGTGAGAATCTCACTTTCATATACATTTTATTCCCGCTTAACATATTAAAATTGTCAAGTGTGTATCTCATTTTCATGATACATTTTACTTTTACTTAACATATCAAACTTGGTAAGTGAGTGTATCATTTTCATAAATCATATTTGAGTTCACTTAACATATCAAATTTGTTAAGTGTGAATCTCATTTTCATAACATATTTGACATCCCGCTTAACACACCAAATTTGTTAAGTGAGGGTCTCATTTCCATTTCACATTTGACGTCCACTTAACATTCCAAATTTGTTAAGTGGGACTCCCATTTTCAAAACATATAACAATCACATTTGAATTTTGCTTAACATACCAAATTTGTTAAGTGAGAGTCTCATTTTCAATGCACATTTGATTCCTACTTAACATACCAAATTTTTTAAGAATCTCTTTTTTCAAATCACATCACACTTGGGCTTTCACTTAACATACCAAATTTGTTAAGTGAGAGTCCCATTTTCAAAGAAAAGCAAAACATAAATCAAATCACACTTGGGCTTTCACTTAACATACCAATTTGTTAAGTGATAGTCTCATTTTCAAAGAAAACCAAAACATAAATCACATCACACTTAGGCTTTCACTTAACATTACTTAGGCTTTCACTTAACATTCCAAATCTGTTAAGTGAGAGTCCCATTTTCAACGAAAAGCAAAACATATATCAATCACATTTGACTTCCATTTAACATACCAAAATTGTTAAGTGAAAGCCCCATTTTCAAACATAAATCAAATACATGTGGCTTCTACTTGACATGTCAAATTTGTCAAGTAAAACATCTCATTTTCATATCAACATTTCACTCATCACAAATAAACGATATTTCACAAAAAAAATTTTTAAGCACATAATCACAACCTCTTCTTAGCATACTCAAATTTTTCTAAGTAGTGGTTCTTTCAAATCATCAATATTTTCAACCAATATACACAAAATACAAATATATCCAAGAAAATCTCTCCTCAAATTTATGAACCCCACCCAACCTACTTACATTGGTTGAGTTTGGGTTCTAAAATCAAAATAAAATGGCAAAGACTCACCTCAATATCAAAATCTCTCTAATGAACCCCACTCAACATATTTAAATTATTGAGTGTGGGTTCAAAACTCCAAATATATATTACTCTTTTGGGATTACTATTAAAGAAAAATCGACTTAGATTACATTTCAACACATGCAGATACAACACGTAGATTAGTATAGTTGGTTTTGTAGTCGACATGGCTTCACATAAATTCAATTTTTTTCTTTCCATTGGGATGGATTTGCCTTGATCAAGTCGCCTTCCCAAGATGGACTCCACCCACTTGGTTTTCTTTGACCGAGGGTTCAAGGGAGCACATGATACTTATGAGGGGGCGATCCTTACTACCGTAAGTTGGGATGAGGTGGCTGGGCAGAAGCTAGTCATCCACATTGACATGCCCTCTGATTCCGAGTAGCCTCCATTGAAGAGAAAAGCTGTAGTGATTCTTACACCCCGTTCTATGATAGTTTTAGAACATACCCGTCCAGTCATTCTTACCATTGCTCCAGTGAGAGCTACTACCCCCTCATTGATCACCCTAAAGGGAAGGCTATCTTAGCCTCTGAGATAGTCTTCTCCACTTCGGTAGGTACCGCTTGCTCTACCTTGTTCACTCATACTCAACATGCAATATAAATCAAAATATTGCGCAAACAAGCATGTGAGAGCCAGGTTGCATCCCATGTGGCGAGGAGTTTCTCCAGAGATCTCTCCACTTGACCAAATAAGTTCCACCGCCTCGAAGAGGAATAAGAGGATTGTTGCTTCTCCTCTACTGTCAGCATATTATGAGACACCAGATAGGGAGCATAGGAGGCCCTATGCCGGGCTTAGGACTATCTTATGCTTGGTTGGCAGAGCATACAGACACTCAGAGTCTGATACCTTGTTTGATTTGCTATCATTGATCCCTAGGAGTGTTAGGGGTCAGATCCATAGGGAGAGCGGGATGCAGTATTTGTTTAGGACGAGAGAGCATGGAGGTATGCCGGTTGCCTCCTCGCCTAATGGATTTTCCGATCATCTCGGGCCGATCATTTAGATAGGATTGTTCTTACCAGTGCTACCTACCGTAGGAAAAGATCTCCCATTGAGGCGGGTGTTGCCTTCACACGCTCCCTCATCATCCACATCGATACAACATAACATCCCCCACTCCCACCAAGATTCAAAACCCCCCATCTGGGGAGAGACCTTCCCCTCTGGTGATCCAACTATGGCCCAAGGATCCCGCTCCCTCCATCCAACCTATTGAGGTGAGATCGAGCTTCCCTGCTTGACCCTCTACCGTAATTATGGTTCGATAGGAGTGGCGACCTAGTAGCATCATAGTTGCACCATCACCACCACCATCAGAACCAGTGGCAACAATTATTGGAGAAGGGGAAGGTGATAGTTTTATAGTTCCCATGGTAGTGGATCTCTTCAGGGGCACCACTCCACCGACGAGCAGTCATGGTAGTGGATCTCTTCATGACCCTCCTAGAGCTAGCACTTTAGTGGCAGGCAGCATTAGATGTATCTCCATCAATGAGCAAAGTCCCTCTATCGGTCAGCAGCATGTGCTTGTACCAACATAGTTATACCACTCCTTAGATGACATTTTAGGACAATACTTTGCCGAAAAGAGGGAACGGTGCAAGACATAGGAATGAGAGGGTAGCCTTTGATCCTGATGAGGATGACCTTCTTGAAGATTTGGCCGAGGTCCACATTATCGATACTATGAGCTCCCTCCATAGAGATCAGTATAGTCAGGAAGGTATTGTAGTTAATAAAGATGATGCCATCCATTCAACCCAACACCTCCATCATCAACTTGAAAAGAAGGATGATCAAATCAACCAGATGGAGAAGTGGATAAAAGACTTGTTAGGAGCCCTCCACACACTTCAAAATTAGGCCTCAGTCCTTCAGCATATATCGATAGCGATTGATCATCCGAGTCACCACATGTCCTAGATCAGCCCAAGAGCACTTCTCCAGTAGATCAAGACAGTGGTAGCTTGTATAGGATGGTGGTGGACATCACCTCTATGCATGAGAAAGACATTAAAAACATAGTGGAATAGCAGGTACGGGATGCATTGGCATAAGCCTGAGGTGGCTCATTCGTTCTAAAGGGTAGATCCTACCTAGAGGAATTTAATGTTGTCCAATATCGTAAGAGTTTTGTACCTCCTTCCTTAAAATCTTTGATGACAACCCTCCCAACATATTTCACACTTAGCCAAGGTAACAGGGTAACGATGCTCTTTTTTTTGATTGTTCATTAGCAATCTAGTGGGTGTTGCATTTGATTGGTATGCCAAACTGTCCAATGGTTTGGTAAAAATATTTGTTGAGTTGGAGCACCTCTTCATCAAGAGGTTTGTTGGAGCTCAGCAAAGGGTTACTATGGGCAACCTCGTTGTGACCAAGCAAAATCCAAAGGAGTCCCTTGTTGATTAAATTTTTAGGTGGAGAAACATGAGTATGAAATGTGAACCATAGCTATCCGAACAGGATTCCATTGAGATTGTACTCAAGCTTATCCATGGCCCAGTCACTTTGATGATTAAGGGGTTTACAATCAAAATCTTTGAGAAACTAATCAACAAGGTGACTAGTCTATAAGAGGAAGCTAGATAGTTTCCTTTCCATGACCAAATACCAAACCCAAAGAAGGCATTTGAGAAGAAGCCAGGAGCAGTCACAACAGTTGATAAGAGGAAGCAGCTAGCTAGGGTTTAGTCAGGCAGGCCTCGAGCTCATCAGTCTCCTCTACCACCTCCTTTGCCACCATCTCGACTGTCATATCGCCACCTTCAGGCCTCCACCGCCCTCCTCGAGTATCCTCATCATCATCATCAATGAGTATTCCTACCCACCACCGTGTAACATTTATCTACACTTGCTGACATATTGAATAAATAATATTCATTCAAGAGGAGGTACTGAGGAAGATCTTTAAGAATCTCTTAAAGAAGCCTGATTTCTAGTTATCAGAGCCTAGGAGGCTGAGGAAGTGGGCAAGAGTCTCAATCTAAACTATTGTCCCTACCACCACATGCAAGAACATGTCTTAGAAGATTGCTTTACCTTTAAGGACTGGCTTGAGCGTAGCTACAAGTCGGGTTCCATTGTCATCCCTAAGGAATACTCTTGACCTTCCTTTTGGAGTGAGCTTTCAACTTCTCCATCTTAGACATAAGACTCCTCTAGACATTAAGAGTTCCTTAGGCTTAAGCCACTTCTAGTGCTTAGGTGAACACTAAACCTTACCCTAGAGACTTAGAAGAGCTAGCCATAGAAATAGGTTACGCGTTAGGGGTATTAGGAAGACTTGCCTACTCTATCGCTTGAACCAAATCTTTGCTTCCCTCTTTGAAGTGAAACTTCAAATTCAACTCAAATATCAAATCAATTCCAACCTGAGTGATTTTTTCAAATCATAAATCAATTCCAAAATCCAAATCATGAATCAAATTCAAATTAAATGATTGAAACCCATGATTGAACTCAAATCACAAAATTATTCCTAAGCCTTTTGATTTCATCTGATGAACATAGCTCAAATCAAATCCAAATCACTCAAAATTCAAAAGATTTTCTCATAACCTATTTATATTCTCATTTATATTCACAAATATAAATGAAATATAAATTCAAAAAACCAAAATTATTTCAAAATTGAAATCCAAATCTAACCAAAATCCAACCTAAACTCTTTTCAAGTCAAATTCTTGAACTCCCCTCAAAGAAATCCAAATCACTCCAAACTCAAAAGATTTTCTCATAACATATTTAAATTCTCACTTATATTCACAAATATAAATGAAATATAAATTGAAATAACCAAAATCAATTCAAAACTCAAATCCAAATCTAACCAAAATCCAACCTAAACTCTTTCAAGTCAAATCCTTGAATTTAGACAAATCATTCTCAAATCAATCCAAACCCTTGGATTTTCTCTTCAAATAATCAATCCTTCAATTATATGTCCAAATATAAACATAATCTGCAATCACCAAACCAAAAATCAAGCTAACATAAGTCAAACTCATGTTCACCTTTTTGACTTGAAATTATCAAATGAACCAAAACCTAATTGACTCCAAATCACTTGCAATTGGATTTATATTTCCATCACAAGTTCATATGTGAGTTCAACCAAACTTGAATCAAGCTTTGATCAAGTCAACTGACCCATTTAGGGTCACTTGACCCAAAGTAACCTAAAACACTTTTTTAAGCCAAATTCTTATCCAACCCAAATTAGATTGAACTATGCCCATCTAAGCCTCACATTATGAGCAAAAATCATCCTAAGATGATCAGTCACTCAAATTGGGTCAAACTAAGTCAAACCAAGCCTGTGATCCAGGTTCTTCTATCAGCCTTATGAGTCTAAAGGTATTAAGAGGATTATCGCTTGATATCCAACAACTTGGGATAGATAAGTTGATGGTTCATGGATTCAATGAAAAGGGACAGAAAACTCTGGGTTCTTTTATCTCCTGGTCAAGTTCAAGGATTTCTATACAAAGGCCGTTTCATGTAATCGTCGATACATCATTTAGAGCTCTCTTGGGCTAGCCGTGGCTACATAAGTATGACATGGTCCCATCAACTATGCATCAATGTATGAAGTATCTGAAAGATGGAGAAGAATTCAGAATTCTCGATTATGTTAGGTGATAGTAGATCTAATCCTTGTTAAGAATAGAGTTGACATGATCTAATGCTCTTAAACATATTCCAATTAATAAATTTTAAGTAGCAATTTGAAACTACTTAAATGGAATTCTATGATTAAAAATTTAAATTAAACTCAATCTATCCACCTTCCGCAACTGCTTGTCGGGGTGACAAATTAAGAAAACTTTAGCTCACAGGAGCCAATATCAAATCAGGTGTTCTACTATGTTCACTCTCAATCAATCTCTAGTTAGTAAGGACATGGCCTGTGTCCTCTAACTGCGTGGCTTGGCTAATAGGCTCCACAGATGAAGCAATTACGATCAAAGTCCTCTGATTGAGTGGTTTGGCCAGTCTGACCTAGTCTGACTCCATTATTTTATGATTACGACCGTAGCCCATATGCTCCCTAATGGATCTACCCTTTGAGTTGTGAATCATAGGGTATACTTGATAGGGCAAACATCCCTATGTCAGCTAAGGTAGACTTAAGAATGTCTCCTTAGATAAACACCACCTCAAGGTGGAATAAGTACTTCTTCTATTAAAGGACCATGATCAACATCAATCTTCTCTTGTAGGAGTGAAACTGATCAGTGATGGGATCCCCTAGAGGATTCTCCAAGGTGTCAACCATTATATGTTTCATCAATGATACCCTTTCTTTTGGGTATCCACTTCTAATGAGTTAATTTTAAGGTGCATTTCTGAGTATATGTATTAGATGTCACACCTCGTCTATTACTCAAATTTTCATTACGGGGCCTTGTTCTCCATATTTTCTTATCCTTTCACTGGGACCTTTCGACAGTGAATTCTTGGACTCAAGGTCCAAGTGTCATGCCTTGATGCTCACCATGTGAAGAGTACTTGGCTTGTCTGGCTACTTACCAAAAGTGATGATAACATTTTTGGTGAAGCTTCAGTATTTTGCATCATCATAGGCCTCTGAAATCTTCTTTTCATTTGGCCTTTGTTCTTAGCTACTTTGAGAACTTTATATATCTTGACAGACAGTGTTTCAGGCTGTCTCCTATGTGGTAGTGGAGCTTGATGTGATTGGTTCTTCCAAAAAGATTGCTTTACTTTGCCAGTAGAGCTATTCTGCTTTACCCACTTTAGATTATCAAAGTTATTGTGGGTAGGAATACTCGGTTCTGGCGGCATTATCACTTATTCACTAGGTCATTCAAAGGGGATCTGTTGAGCCCTCAGCTCATCATTTCTCTTTCTTCTGTCTTCAAGTTAATTTGCTTCCTAATGAGGAAGCATCATGATCATGCTTTCCGAGTACAAAAGGTTCATTCGGTGCAACATCTGTACCACAAGGAATTAAAGACAGAGTTTGTCCCTTGATGATTCTTTTCATCACGGGAGCTTCAGATTGACCTAGCCTTTTGAACGCTATGCAAAATTATCAAATGATTCAGTTAAAATATTTGCTGAATTGGAGACCATATTTGTGAAGAGGTTCACCAGTGCAACTGAGAAAATCACAATCGTTGACCTTGCCTTGCTGAATAGAAGGAAATATGAGTCAGTGACAAAATTTAGAAGTTGTTGGCATGACATAAGTACGAAGTGCGAGCAATAATTGGAAGAAGAACATGCGATCCAATTGCTAATGGGAAATATGGATCAGGACGCTATCAACCTTTTGCAAGGTTGATGAAGAAGGACGCTCCATTCAAATAGGAGAAAGAGTGTCAAGAAGCCTTCAATAGCATTAAATGCTATTTGTTAAATCCACCAATCCTGGTAGTGCCTATTCCTAAGAAGCCCCTCATTCTATACACATCTGCATTAGAAGAGTCTCTCGGGGCATTATTGGCACAACACAAAGAAGAAATCAAAGAGAATGCTCTTTATTATATCAGTCGGAGGCTGATTGGAGTAGAAGTGGGATACTCTCCGATAGAGAAGCACTATTTGGCACTGATCTTTGTAGTCCAAAAGCTCCATCACTATATGTTATCTCACAAGATTACCCTCATTTCGAGGATCGATCTGCTGAAGTACTTGATGACAAGACTAGCATTAACAGGTCGCTTGGCAAGATGGGCATTACCTAACTATTATTTTCAAAATGAATGATTTCATTAATTAGATGAAATTAGCTAAGATATAAACTCTTGCTCAACATAGAAATTTCAAGTACAAATTTTAATATCAAAAGGTTGCATGCCAAATCAAAATGTCTTCAAAGATTGGCTAGAAAGGAAGTGGTGAAGTGAATTCACACTATCGATAGTGTTCTAGTCAATCCTAGAAGAGAGTCTACAAGGATGATTACAACCTCTTTCATATCATCCAATAAAGACAAATAGAAGGAGAAATCTATTTAGACTGAAGAATGGCAAACAATAGTCTCTAAAAAGACCATGAAGATGCTGAAGCAGTTAAAAGATGTCCCTAGTGTTAATTGGAAATCACCACTTGAACTCATATTGGACTTAAGAGAGATGCCTAAGCCAAGTATTTGGGCAGCTCAATGGCATTCTGATAAGCTTACTTCTTCATAGCATGAGAAGCAGGCTACTAAATGCGAGCCTCAGAAATCAAAGAAGTTGGCTAAGAAAAGGAAGATCAAGAAGAGAACTACAACTCTAAAGATCATTAACAATCTAGAGGAGTATCACTAGCCAGCAAGACAACCATTTAGGCTTGTAGACTTCATGCCTAAACTTTGCATCAAATGAAGAAGATAATGGTGAATCTTATCAGATCATTGATACCCTTTCTTTTGGGTATCCACTTCTGGTGAGTTGATTTTGAAGTAGATTTTAGAGTATATGTATTAGATGTCACACCTCTTCTATTACTCAAAGTTTCATTATGTGGCCTTGGCCTTCATATTTGTTTATCCTTTCATTGGGACCTTCGATAATGGATTTTGGACTTGAGGTCCAAGTGTCATCGATGCTCACCATGTGAACAGATGCTGCTAGTTTCTAAAATAGATGGTAACTTTTTGGTTGAGCGGTATTTTCTATCACCACATGCCTCTGAAATCTTCTTTTCATTATGCCTTTGTTCTTAGCTGCTTTGAGAACTTTATATATCTTAGAAAATAGTGTTTTAGGCTATCTCCTCTATGGTGGTGGAGCTTGACATGGTTGGTTCTTCCAGAAAGATTGCTTTATTTCACCAGTAGAGTTATTCCGCTTTACTCAGTTTAGATTATCAAAGTTATTGTGGGTAGGAATACTGGCTTCTAGCGGTAGTATTGCTTATTTAGTAGGTCGTTCAAATCTCTGAGCCCTCCCTCAAAGATTTCTCTATCTTATGATTAATTTGCTTCACGATGAAGAAGCTTCATGATCATGCTGTACAAAAGGTTCAATCGGATCTATACCATGAGGAATTAAAGACTTTATCCCTTGATAATTCTTTTCATCACGGAGCTTTAGAATGACTTAGCGTTTTGAATGGTATGCAGAATTGCCAAATGATTTGGTTAAAATATTTGTTGAATTGGAGACCATATTTATGAAGAGGTTCGCCAGTGCAACCGAGAAAATCACAATCCGACCTTGCCTAGGGGAGGAAAGATGAGTCGGAAAAATTCATAAGTCATTGGTGCAACCTAAGTATGAAGTGTGAGCAACAATTGGAAGAAAAACATGTGATCCAATTGCTAATGGGAAATATGGATGATAAAATGACACCATTTCTATGCATGACGTCGATTGCAACATTTCAGGACTTGCTCGATAGGGTGGCTAAATTTGAAAAGTTGAATCGCCATAAGTCTGAAGTCTATGTAGATAAAGTAAAGAGAAATAATCCTTCAGACTCAAATATGTTTAAGAGCTTTAGATTCTGTCAACTCTATGTAGCTGCTAATAGAGGATTAGATCTACTGTCACCCGATACTCGCACAACATCCTCATATTGCCCATCTTGCCAAGTGTCCTGTCAACGCTGGTCTTGTCATCAAGTACTTCAGCGGATCGATCCTCAAGATGAGGGTAATCTTATGAGATAACATATTATGTGAGCTTTTGGACTACAAAGATCGTGCCAATAATGCTTCTCTATAGAGAGTATCTCATTTCTACTCCAATTTGTCTCAGATATAATATTGAGCATTCTCTTTGCTTTCTTCATTGTTTGTGCCAATAATGCCCCAAGATACTCTTCTAATGTAATTGCGTATAGAATGACAGGCTTACGAGTAACAGGTGTTGCCAGGAATGGTGGATTTAACAAGTAGATTTTAATGCTATTGAAGGCTTCTTGACACTGTTTGTCCCATTTGAATGGAGCATCCTTCTTCATCAACCTTGCAAATGGCTGACAATGTCCTAATAAGGCTACTTCATCACAACATGAGAAGCAGTCTACTAAATGCAAGCCTCATAAATCAAAGAAGCTAGCTAAGAAAAGGAAGATCAAGAAGAGAACTACAACTCAAAAGATCATTAATAATCTATAGGAGTATCACCAGCCGGTAAGACAACCATTTAGGCTTGCAGACTTCATGCATAAACTTCACATTGCTGAATTAGATGAAGAAGATAATGGTGAATCTTGTCCAGAGACATATCAAATCATCTGATGTCGATATTCTTCAACATCGTTACTCTTAAATGACAAGGGTAGACAAACTCGACCAACCCATCACAACTCTTGTCAGGAAAGTAAGAAGAGCCTAAGGAGGTAATGTCTAAATTTTGTTTAATGACTCAACAAGACAATAACAGTTCAGATGAAATCTATATTTTCCCGACAGAGATGTATCGAAATCGATTACATGAAACTTAGCCTCTCTATATAAATCCTTGAACTTGAGCGAGAGAATAAAAGAACTCAGAGTTTTCTACCCCTCTTCATTGAATACATGAATCATCAACTTATCTCTCTCAAGATGTTTGATATCAAGCGATAATCCTCTAATACATTTAGACTCATAAGGTTGATAGAAGAACCTAGATCAATCAATATTCAACTGATCGAGATGCCATCACTCTCTGCAGTAACATAAAGAAGACGATTGTGATCCGCTGTTGTAAATATAAGATCTTCAGAAAATGTGATTATTGGGAGATCTTAAGTTTGTAATGCTTCAGTCATGCATTTCTCGAAAGTAACCTTCATAACTCTCCGGATCTTTAAGAGCATGTGTTTTGAGGTCTTTTGACATCAAGAGAGCCTGCATACACTTAATTGTGTGTATCGCTGTATCTTTCTCAAGTGTGATAGAATGTTATAATATATCTTCTCACTTGATTTAGGCTTTATTCTAGGATTTCTGGGAATGATATCTTTGTTGACTTTAATTTGTTACCTTTATCTTTATTTGCATTTCCCTTCTTTGATGAAGGTGGTAAGACTTTACCACTTCTCAATTGAACTTGAATCACCTTATCTTGCTCAAATTCTTCTAAAGAGGTAGTTTCTTCAAGTTCCCTTCTTATTCTGGAAGATTGGCCAAAAGGGCTAGACTCATTTTTCAACATCATATGTTTCATACATGATGATATGGATGAGTCTGACTCTTCTCTATCGAGAAAACATAGATCTTCATCTGAACTGTTATTATCTTGTTTAGCCATTAAATATAAGTCTTATGCATCATGTGAAGCCTTAGAGCAACCATGTCCCAACCAACTAAAAGAAAGAAAGAAATGAAGAAAGAAAGAAATGATGAAAAGAAGAAATGAAGAAATTAAGAATGAAGACCCCATAACATAAATTCCTTCTAAATTATAATTATTCATTTGTAATCCAGGTTATATAAGGGTAGAGCTCGGCTACCCATTTTTCTTTTCAGGTTTGTGCAAGGAGCACCCCATCGACCACTTATTCTATTGCACAATTCTATAAATTGATTGATATTTTGTTTATGATTGTAATTAGGATGACATGATTTTCTCAATTTCAACATTATTTGATGAATGGCCTAGATGCGATTAGGCTCTTAGAAATATTTTTATATCAAATTAATCAACTCAAAATTAAATTAAGCATAACCTCACTTATAACCTTGACATAAATCAAAAAATAAAATATTTAGTAACCCCTTAGCTGGATATTGTATGTCTCACATCATGCATAAAATCATATTGCTTCACTCTTATGAATGGAGGGCTTCTACCTTCGCCTGAGAAAATAGCTTGACCTTTGAGAGCCATGGTGAAAACACACCTCCTTTTTTCTGATTTTGGCCCATAACCAATTTCTCATGCATTAGGTATATGAATCTCATAGCCAGTGTCATAACAATGTCAAAAAATTAAAATAAAACTTAACAAAATTTGCGTTAGATTAAGTCATTACTTATGCCCTTCATGATTTAGTCTCTTAGGGAGTGTGTTTAAGGGCTTAGTCTCCTTTCTGAATAAATAATAGCTTAGCTATCTTGCAAAGCATAAGACTTTCCTTCATGTATTAAAATTATAGGAGAAGTTAGGCCACCCCTGTGTGATTGTAAGTTCAATATGGTGGTTTATTCTCTCTTGTGGAGATAAAGCATATGCCCATTTTCATCTTAGATTTAGGTCATGCTTTGACCCTCACCAAAGCTCCCTAGATTTTAGATCTGAGGTTGTTATTTCCCTTTTCGGCCTATAAGCATAAATCCTCACCTCTCAGGAATTTTCACAATCTTATGTTGTGAAATTATAAGGCCTAGATTTTTAATAAAAAATCAACTCAAACATATAATTCAATTTCAAAAATGTAATGCCTAACCATAAGATAGTTTTGGATGCTCACTAGGCTTCCTAGTATCAAGAACATCCCTTACTCATCTCCCTTTGGTCTCGATAATAACTCTTTTATTTTGCTGAAATTCCACTTGATTTTCCAAAATTAACTAATTGATTGAGTCTTATCTTTGAAATCTTTGCAGACAATAATCATTTACCCCAATCAAGAGTATTTCTAAGGAATCTCATTCCTTAAGATGTAATTAACTATGGGGCTTGCCCCCGTAGGGAACTTAGCAAACCCAATTTAAAATAAACCCTACTTTACTTTTTCTTGTAAAGTAGGAGAAGAATCTCTAGTACATTCGAAGACCCATCATCCTTAGGAGTCCTTATTAGGTGATTAGGTCTATTGCAGGATGGTGACTTCAGTCTTAGGAGATAGTACATGATTTCTCAATACTGTACCTAATCACCCTAATAAGTGCATCTGTAGATTTGCATGGTGTCCCACACTCACATTTTTCTTAATCTAAGAGAAATGAAAAGAAAACACCACAAATACCTACTAGAATAACTTTCTAGTCTTATTAGGGTAATCCTTAGGGATGCATGTGATCTTTTTTAGACAGAAGATGGTTGAGATATCTCCCTATCCCAAACCTCTAAGAAAATCATTTCTAAGATCAGAAAGTTACCCCGTTCTGAAGTAGCTCAAACCTTCAACTCTAAGGAAGGTTTGTAAGTTGTAAAGGATAACTTGAAGGAGGTAGAACAAGAAGAACAGACCTCCACTAGCCCATGATAGCTTACTAGTGCAACCATCGACCGAGTCAAGCACTCCTTCTACATTGCATAGCCTCTAGCTCTTCTTCTAACACCATATCAGACGAGGGGAGGGTGCCAAATCCCTCACTACTTTAATTTATATTTTGTATCTTCATTCAAATTTAAGAAATCAATGAAGAAAGCTGATTCCACTTACATCGTGTCACTCGATGATCCTCCGAGTTTATTCCTTTAGATAGCTCTCCAAGTTTAATTAATAATAACTCTAGTTCTGATCACTCCTCTTCTTTTAATTTAGAAATGGATTTTTCATTCCAGAATCATTCAGGTTTGCCCATTGAGATTGATTTGGAGTCATCTGACTCCGATGATCTCATAGGAGAAGCTGTAGGTGAACCTGATGAGCAAGTAAAACTTTCCACTAAACCATCTCATCAAGTCACGTAAGTCAACCGTAGTGGCAAAGTTTTACCTCCTAAGGTAGCACCTCGTGATAAGAGAAAATAAGTCATTGGTTCAAGTGATCAAGAATCTCATGCACAAGATGCTCCACCTATGGATATGCTTATGGAGGACAAGCCCAGAGTTGACTACAATGTCCTCGCTCACCTAAGAAAGTTGCCAGCTAAACTAAGCATATATGATACTCTTGTCTTATCCAAAGAGATGAGGGAGTCATTAATCAAAGCCCTTATTGATCTAGAAATATGCTTAGCTCAGCTGACTGCTATTGGAGAGGAGGCGTGTTATTCAAGAGAAGCTTGTGGAGTTACATTCACCGATAAAAACCTTCTTTTGGGGACAACAGAGCACATCCGTCCTCTCTACATCATAGTGAACATGGGTAGATTTAGACTCTCTAGAGTGTTAGTTGATCTAAGTGCTTGGAACATTGTGAGTCTAAAGACCCTTGCCTAATTGAGGATTGACATATCCAAACTATGAAAAGATTAGATGATGTTGAGAGGATTCAATGAGCAAGGTGAGAGGGCTTTAGGCTCTATAGTATTTCCGTTGGAGATAGATGACTGGAAGATAGAAGCCAAGTTCTACATAATTGATTCAGATACATCTTTCACTGCTTTGCTCGATAGGCCTTGGATACATGAAAATAACATGATTCTATCCTCTTTACATCAGTACATCAAATTTCAAAGAGGTGGAATTGAGTATTGTGTCAAAGGAGATTTGAAGCCATTCTCACTTAGAGAGGTTGAGATATATGAGGATATAACCTACTCTCTTCCTCCTAATCAAAAAGTTTATTCTTGTGAACTTGGTGAAAGTTCAAAAATAAAAGAGAAAGAAATAAAAGAAAAAGAAGATACCAGAAAAGAAAAAGAAAAAGAAAAAGAAAAAGAAAATGAAAGTGCTAGTGAGCGAGAATCAAAAATTGAGGAAGAAGTAGATCCTGAAGTTATATTCCACCCATAGTTTACTCCTCCATATGATCACATGGGTAGGATGAGTTGACCCCCACCAGGTAGAGGAAGAGGTAGATCTAGAGACAGTTTGAGAGGTGGAAGACCTCCTCCTTATTGGCTACCCAATAGGAGTTATATTCTGACTCATAGGAATACCCCTGCTATCCACATATACTTAGAATCTAGTTCAGAGGATGAATCTCATGTGGTTAGCAAGCCGACTAACCCCTCTAAGCAGATCCCTTTGGAGGTGACATTCGAGCTAGACAATGATGAAGATAAGGCCTCCAAGTAAAGCATGAATGTATCTAAATCACTAGTATGTAGAATAGTCATACAACAGTTGAGAACCTTAGCTCTAACCTCACTTTCTTCCCAGAAAGTTGAATGTTTAGTAATTAAAGAGGCCCCCAAGTCATCCAAAGATGTAAAGCCAAAGAGATTTTTGTTGGGAGCATCATCATCAAGTCAAGAAGTCAATATAGAACTTGAGGATGATTTATATAAAGATTTAATACAATTGCCTTTTGATTGGTATTCATCTTGTGTTATTAACTTAGCAAAGAAGTGATTAATCCCACATACTTAGTCTAAACACAGGTCAAATTAGTTTGAAAGGTTATGGGAGTACCAAAGCATATATCCTCAATCAATCGGATTAAGATTCAAAGACGGTTGGATGACAACCATTTCCTAGTCATCACCACTCATTTGGGGTCTGATAAGTTCTGCTCAAATCATGCTAACTCTTATGAGAAGGTATGTTTAGAAACTTTAGATATCCTAAATGAGCTTGAATTCAGAGATGCACCACTAGAGTTCAAAGAAGAGATCAGATCAACCATCAACAAGCTCAAAGAAATCAACTTGGGAATCAAAGATAACCCATGCCCGACACACACCAGTTCCTTACTAAATGAAGAAGAAACCAATGACTTAGTTAGGCTATTAGCCGAGTTTAAGGACTACTTTGTATGAAGTTATGAAGAAATGTATGGTTTAGATGCATGCAACTAGACATTGAACAATAGGTCACTTCTAAAATTGAGAAACCGATCGATGCTTTTATCGAGAAGAAAAATATGCTACTTAGTTAGCCAATGTTGTTCTAGTTAAGAAAAGAATGGCCAAATTTGTATATCCGCTGGGATCTATTAAGGATGTCCTTTAATGGGATGAATGCACCCAAATCAAGATGGCCCCAAGGATGAAAGAAACACGCTTTTGAATCGATCAAAATCTATTATTATAAGGTCTTTCCTTTTGAGCCTTAAATGTCGGTGCTACATACCAGTGGGCCATGACTCAGATCTTCAATGAATTCATTCATCATCAAGTTAAATGCCATGTTGATGATCTAGTAGTCAAAAGTAAAGAAAAGGAAGACCATCTCTTCAACTTGAGAGTAATTTTTGAATGGTTAAGATAATTTAACCTCAAAGTGAATCCCTTGAAGTGTGCATTCAGAGTAGCTTCAGATAAATTCCTTGGGTTTGTTGTCCGACACCGAGGAATAGAGATTGATCTAGAGAAGATCAAGGCTATCTTAGAAATGCCACCCCTAAAAGTCTAACTCAACTTAGATCATTCCAAGGTGGTTGGCATATCTAAGATGCTTTATATATAACTTATCAAGAAGATGCCAACCATTCTCAAGACTTGTCAAAAGGATGTCAAGTTGGGATAAGTGCTAGCATGCCATTGAAGACATTAAGCACTACGATGATGCCACCGCCTAGCAACCAAGATCCCGAGCAAGCTATTTATCCTCTACATCAGCATTAGATGACTCCTTGAAGCTTTGTTGGCTCAAACCAATGATAAGGGAAAGAAAATGCTCTCTACTACCTTAGTCATAATCTAATTCCTGCTGAGGCAAATTACCTGCCTATTGAAAAGCACTGCCTAGCTTTAATCTTTGCATCCCAAAAGCTACGACACTACATATTTTCTCATAAGGTGAATCTAATTTCCATGATCAATCCACTATAATATCTCATGATATGGCCAACGCTATCTGAACAATTGGTGCATTGGTCCATGATTTTATCACAGTTTGTCATTAAATTCATACCCTTCTGTGCTGTAAAAGGATATGCACTAATAAATTTCTTAGCAGCACACCCACTTTCTGCTGGTTTCCCACTTAGTGATGACCTCCCCGATCAACAAATCATGAATTCAGGGGACACAAGCATCCGCCACTGAGAGATTTATTTTGTTTGTGCAGCTTCCTTTCAAAAAGGAGAAGAACCATGATCTAATCTTCTAGGAAAGGTTGGGGTGTGGTGTTTATTTTCATATTCATTTGTTTGTGCATATATGAGGGGACACCATGCAAACCGAGGATGTACTTATTAAAGTGATTATCAAGAAATAGTTTACTATCTTAAAAGATATAAATCACTACCCTATGATGGACCTAATCACCTCATAAAGACTCTTAAGGCATGATGGGTCTTCAAATATACCAGATTTTTCCCTACTTTACATGAAAAAGAAAAGCAAGGTTTATTTAAACGGGTTTGTTAAGTTCCATATGGAGACTAACCTCCATAGTACATCTTAAGAAAAATGAATCTCTTAAGAATACTCTGGATTAAAGTAGGCGATTGTTATCTCCAAAGAATTCAAAGATAGGACTATCAATAAATTAGTTGTATTTTTAGAAAATCAAGTGGGATGGATCAAAAGGGAAAAGTTATTATTGGTACCAAAAGAGATGAGTAGGGAGTGCTCATGATATTTGAAAGCCTAGTGAGCACTCTAATCTATCCTGGTTTGGCTTTATATATTTAAAGTTGATGAGATTTATTTATTTTAGTTAAAATTTTATTAGAAATCTAAGACTTATAATTCCACAATACATGATTATGAAAATGACTAAGAGGTGAGGATTTATGTTTACAACACACAAAGGGAAATAACAACCTCAGATCCTAAATGTAGGGAGCTTTGGTGAGGGACAAACCACGACCTAAATCTAATGCAAAATTGGGTATATTGTTTACCTCCATAAGAGAGAGTAAACCACTCGACTGCTGGACTTATTATCGCCTAAGGTTGTAGCCACTCCTCCTACAATTTAAAACCATGTAGGCAAGTCTTATATTTTGCAAGATGACTAGGTTGTTATTATTTAGAAAAGGAAATTAAGTCCTTAATCCCACACCTTAAGAGACTGAGCATGAAGGGTATAGATAATTACTTAAATATAATCCAGATTTTTTCAAATTTCATTTAGTTTGAGACTCTTTATTTTGACACAAGCTATAGATTTTTGTATGCCTAAATGCATGAGAAGTTGATTATTGGCCAAATAAAAATGGAAAGAGACGTTCTTCCATCATAAGCTCTCAAAGGTTAAGCCCTTACCATCTGACAAAGATGGAAGCCCTCTCTTAACAAGAGTGAAATATGATGATTATGCATGATATTAAACATACAACATCCAGTTAAGGGGTTGCTAAATATTTATTATGTTGATTTAATGCCTAGGCTTTTGTATGATGCTATGAGTAGTTTTAGAGGTTTAGTTATGAGTTTTTAGTTTGGTTAAAAAATTATTTTTTATCCTAGGAGCCTAATCGCATTCAGCCATGCAATAATCACCAATCATAAATAAATTATGAAAGGCATGATTTTCTAATGTACAAGCTAAAAAAACATCAA
>CM038220.1:98469763-98553336 GCA_021442155.1 Cymbidium sinense | reverse complement strand
TATATTACATTTATCTTCTTTCGGGTTTGAAGGCATCATCGTGCTCAAGAGAGTGTGACGAGATGAAAACCCGATTATGGTGTCATAATCGCCACACGCTCAAGAGGCATCGAAAAGCCAAAACACCCTCGTAGCCTAGCCTGATGACGCCGGAGGTTGCCAAAATTTAGACTAAAATTCGCGACTTAAACAAATTCAAATGGAATTAAAACTTAAGTCAAACAAAAGAATATATGATAAATATGAAGATAAATATTAAATCAAAGAGAAATAGGGGAAGCCATTAAAGAAAATTTTGGAAAGAATGAAACACTCATTAAAATACAAGGGAAATTTGGGAGATTAAACTCACAAACTTTAATTGTAATTCTTGGCTTAAATTAAAGCGATAAAGGCTGACGAGATGAAAATGGTGTGTGTGTGAGACATCGCTTCACACTGAGAGGTGTACAGTAAAGCAACATCTGTTAGATGTCCCCCAGAAAAATATTAGCCAAATTTTATCTAATTTCTAGACTTAGAAAAAAAGATGGGGAATGAATATATATTACATTTGTCTTCTTTCAGGTTTGAAGGCCTCATCGTGCTCAAGAGGGTGTGACGAGATGAAAACTCGATTGTGGTGTCAGACAAGAGTCATTCCACAAGCGTCCAGTAAGCAAAACACACCTCGATGTAGCCCTACACGGGATGGCAGGGTGCCAAAATTTAGACTAAAATGGGACTTAAACAAATTCAAATGGGAATTACCTAAACTTAAGTCAAACAAAAGAATATATGATAAATATGAAGATAAATAAATCAAGAAATAGGAGAGCCATTAAAGAAAATTTTGGAAAGAATGAAACACTCATTTAAAATACAAGTGAAATTTGGGGAGATTAATATTAAACTCACAAACTTTAATTGTAATTCTCTATGGCTTAAATTAAAGCGATAAAAGGGCGACGAGATGAAAATGGTGTGCAGACATCGCCACTACAAATGCATTAAGCCAACATCCGTTATGTCGCTCCCCTGAAATATTGCGAAATTTTATCTAATTTCTAGACTAAAAAAAAAAGATGAATGAATATATTACATTTGTCTCTTCTTCATTTGAAGGCCTCATTGTGCTCAGAGAGTGTAATGAGATGAAAACCGGGTGTCAAAGACACCGCTTCATCACAAAGCGCAGAGTAAAAACACTCGATGTAGCTACACGGTGATTTACGCCATAATGCGCAAAATTTAGATTCGGGGACTTAAACAAATTCAAATGGAATTACCTAAACTTAAGTCAAACAAAGAATATATGATAAATATGAAGATAAATGTTAAATCAAAGAGAAATAGGGGGGAGCCATTAAAGAAAATTTTGGAAAGAATGAAACACTCATTTAAAATGAAAGTGAAATTTGGGGAGACTAATATTAAACTCAAAAACTTTAATTGTAATTCTCTATGACTTAAATTAAAGCGATAAAGTGAGTTCCCTTTTCTTGTAAATTTCTCAAAATTAAATAAGCTTTAATTGGAATTTGGGGAGACTAATACCACACTCATAACAAAATTGCAATAAACTTAAAGCCTATAAAATTTGATATGTAGTTAAGAATGAATTCAAATTGAGTTTAATAATTCTTATCAATATATGGATGATAATAAGGAGTAAAAAATAAAGCAATAAACACTAAAATGATAACTTATCAAAAGTGATGTAAATTAAACATAATCAGAGAATTACAAAACTCAATAAGTAAACTAAGTGTAATTAATGTTTTAAACTACAATCTAAATCAAAATATCTTCTTGCCACACCGCTACTCTTTGAAATGAGCACATTAAATCCAATTCTACAAAAATCATAGGCTTCCTTTAATAAAAAATTGAGAGATTTCATTCTAATTATGATTTTTAAAATCAATGATTTCATTGATTAGATAGAATTATCTAAACTATAAATATCTGCATGTGCTCGGACATAGAGATTTAAAGTACAAATTTTAATATCTAAAAAGGCTGCACAGGTTAAGTTGGAATTAAATAAAAATCTGAAATTAATCTCATAACTCAATAATAAAATTGTCTAAATCCTTAAATACACCCGCATGGGCCCCGACATTATGCTAAATGCTTAAATTTAAGTGTCAAGGATGATGCGGGGTTGTTTCTGTAGTCTTAGACAGTCCGTTAACAAAATCTAAAACCTATAATAAGAGTTTCAAATCGTGAAATATCGCTTCTAAAGGTGATAGTAGATCTAATCTTATGTTAGCAGCTAAACAGAGTTGACAAGATCTAAAGCTCTTAAACATATTATAATTAATCAATTGTTCTAACCAAATTAACTCAAACTAAAAAATCAATATAAAAAAATTATTTAAATGAAATTCTATCATTAAAAACTTATATTAAACTCAATCCATCCGAGAATCGTTGTCGAGGTGACAAATTAAAAAAACTCTACCTCAAAGGAGTCAATGTTAAATCAGCACTGTTACTCTCAATCATCCAAAGTAAAGTGATGTGGTCGTGTCCTCTAACTCCATATAGAGTTCTCATGAAGGCGACCCGGAGTCCTCGACGGGTGGTTTGGCAATCCGCTCCATTATATTGATCACGACCATGCTTCAGAGCTCCCAAGTGCGTTTGAGTTGTAAATCATAGAGTATACTTGATAGGGCAAACAACCCTCTGTCAACTAAAGTAAACTTAAGACTGTCTACTTATACAAACACCACCCCAAGTCTATAAGAATTTCTTGGACGACGTAACTCATGTGTTGCTGATAAGGATCCTTCAATAAGTTGGTCGCACCTCCTCCATAATGACGATTTGATGATGGAACCATGGGATCTAGATGACGTCATCATTAACCATGGTTTAAGCTAAAATGATGAATTTCATATCTTAAATCCTAAAACTCTACATGTCGCTTATATGATAATGATTAAGAACATCAATGATAGCCTTAATCGAAAGTTCTCTCACTTATGAGATGAGTAATTACAGGGGCAGCATAGAAACGGAACGATCTAAAGTCCTCAAAATGAGCAAATCTCCAAAGTGTCTTATCTACTATCTCATCCTTTCCAAAATTTCATCGATATTTAAAACACTCTTTTCAAAGAGGTGAAGAATTTGGAGCCCACACATAGCCTCCAAAAGCAAAAAAAGTCAGAGTGGGTCGCTTACCCATAAATATGACCAAGTGACATACCCGAAAGGCTACTTAGTGTCGAAATTTAATACTTTCTACAGGCTTGGTAATCCAAAGTAACATCTTGCCCAATTTAAAGCTACAATGATGCACTACTCTTCCGTTAATTTGTTACTCGCTGAGTGGTATGAATTGTCAAATGATTCGTTAAAATCTTTGCTAAATTAGAGATTATATGAAGAGTTTGTTAGTACAACCAGAAAAATCACAATATCGACCTTGAAAAGGAGGAAAGTGAGATGACAATAAGTTAAGCGCAACCTAAGTATGAAGGCAAAAAATTGGAAGAAGAACATGCGATCCAATTGCTAATGGGCAATATGAATGATAAAATGACACCATTTCTATGCATGGCGTCGATTGTAATATTCTAGGACTTGCTTGATATGGTGGCTAAATTTGAAAAGTTGAACTACCCCTAAGTCTCAAGTTTATGCACATAATGCAAAGAGAAACAAACCTTCAGACTCAAGAAGAAATAAAATTCATGCCGCTTCTTATAGCTCAAATGGCAAAAAGTGGGTGTTATACAACATGGATAAAGAAATGCAACCGATGTACAATGATGATAAGGGAAATAAGACTGTTTAATCTAATCCACAGCCAAAATTAGTATTAAAGGTAATGACAAACCTCAAACTTTCCAAGGGAGCAGCAAACAAGCAACAAGAGATGATGAGATAACCATCTCTTAAGAAAAGATGAACAAAGATTATTCCTTTGAAGGACAATGACTAAATTATTTTAAACAAATAAAGCCGGGCTACTATAAGAAATTAAAAGGCAAGAAGATATCATAATCCAAATTACTGTCCCTATCATCGGATGATCAGTCATCCTATTGAAGATTGTTATGTCTTCAAAGATTGAGAAGAAAGGAAGTATCGACGAGATAAATTTACACTATCCGACAGTGTTCTAGTCAACCCAAAAAGAGAGTATACAAAGATGATTACATCATCTTCCATATCATCCAGCAAAGACAAATGGAAAGAGAAATCTGTTCAAACTGAAGAATGGAAAACAGTAGTCTCCAAAAGAAGTGAAAATGTTGAAGCTAAAAGACGCCCCAATGTTAAGTGGAAATTACCACTTGAACCTATATTGGACTTAAGAGAGATGCCTAAACCAAGTATTGGGGCTTCTCACGATAAGCTTTCCACATGAGAAGCATCCTATTAAACACATGCCTCATAAATCGAAGAAGCTAACCAAGAAAAGGAAGATCAAGAAGAGAACTACAACTCAAAAGATCATTAATAATCTAAAGGAGTATCACCATGAGAACAACATTTAAGCTTGCGACTTCATGCCTAAACTTACATTTGAATCGATGAAGAAGATAATGGTGAATCTTGTCAGAGATATACGAATCATTTGCATGATGGATGATGTTCTTCAACATTAGTTACTCCAAAATGATAAGGGAAGTTAGAAAGACTCGACCAACCCATCAAAATTTTTATCAAGAAAGCCAGAAGAGGCTGAGGAGCTAATGTCTAAATTTTGTTTAATGACTCAACAAGATAATAATAGTTCAGATGAAGATCTATATTTTTTTCGACGGAGAAGAGTCAAACTCATCGATATCATCACGTATGGAACGTATGACGTTGAAAAATGAGTCTAACCCTTTTGGCCAATTTTCCATAATAAGAAGGGAACTTGAATAAACTACCTTCAAGAATCAGCAAGATAAGGTGATTCAAGTTGAGAAGTGGTAAAGTCTTACCACCTTCATCAAAGAAAAAATGCAAATAAAGATAAAAGGCAAACAAATTGAAGTCAACGATATTATTTTCCAAAATCTAGGATAAAGCCTAAATAGAAAGATAGATTATAATATTCTATCACATCTTAAAAGATCGCACACCGAAAATGAGGCTCTCTTGATATCAAAAGACCTCAGAAACTTTGATACGCTCAAAGATCCGAGAGTTATGAAGCTTACTTTGCAAAAAAATGCATGACTAAAGTATTATAAACTCAAGATCTCCCAATAATCACATTTTCTAAGAAGATCTTATGTTGGGAATGATCACAATCGCCCTCTTTATGAGAGTGATGGAATCTAGATCAACCAATATTGATTGATCGTTCTTCTATCAATCTTATGAGTATTAAGAGGATTATCACTTGATATCCAACATCTTGGGAGAGATAAGTTGATGGTTCATGATTTCAATGGGTAAAACTATGGGTTCTTTTATTCTCCCACTCAAGTTTAGATTTATATACAAAAGCCAAGTTTCATGTAATCGTCGATACATCATTTAGAGCTCTCTTAATTTATGGCATGGTCATCAACTATGCATCAATGTATGAAGTATTTGAAAGATGGAGAGAAATTAATTCTAGAACCTACAACCATTCTCCGTCAATGAAGCAAAGATCTATAAAAATGTAAAATATTTCATCCTCAAAAAGCCTAAGCTAACAGAGCCTCTTGAAGTGGTAGCATCCACTTCAAGAACTAAAATGCAATTTCATAAAGTGAAAGAGCAGAAGCAAAGAGGAAGAAAGAAGGCAATGTCGACTCTCCCTAAAGCACTTGATTTTGCACCTAAGTCAGGAAAATCAGTTCCTCATTTGGGAAGTGATACGAAGAAGAAGAAGATATGTCTATCAAACCTATGGGAACTTATAAGCTTTCAAGAAATGTAGAGTATGAAATAAGTGATTCTGATTCAGACTATGATTTTGAATCTACTTATGGAAATAAAGTTCAGATGGTTGCATCAAGGAGAATAGCTCACTTGGCATAGTTAGATGACTCAATCAAAATTATACCCATCCCTCAGCAGTGCTTCAAAAAATCAGTCCACTGGGGGGTTCATAATATTGAAGAATTGATAACATTCTATGTGTCGGCGTTGAGTGAGAGTGGACAGAACTCTATTTTACAAAAGAAGAGTCTCATCAAAATTTTGATACTTTCAACATATGAAAATTATGAGATAGTACAAAGAAGAATACCAATATACTATCACAAAAATTATGAAGAATGATGCATAAGCTTGGAATTCATATTACTAAATATAGAACCCAAATCTTTAACCAAGATGTCAAGTTCTCAAGCATCAGAAGTGATAAGTTTATCACTAAAGGTCTAGGGTTCATCAAAATAGAGCCTATTATAATATAATAGAAGCTGAGATCGAGACTCATAATGATGAAGAAGATGATTCCCATAAAATTCTTCTTAAAAATGATGAAGAAGTAGAAGCCGAAAAAGAACTCAAAAGATGTGGAAAAATAGCTACTATGGATGAACTTAAAGAAATCAACTTGGGAGGATGATCCGCCCAACTTTAGTACCTTTCTGCTGATGAGAAAGTTGAAGAGCTAAAAATGCTACTTTGTGAATTCAAGGATTGCTTTTTTGGACATATTCTAAAATGCTAAGCTTATCCCTCGATGTAGCTTCATAAATTAGCTATTAAATAGATAAAATGCAAGCAAGCTCCTAATGAGATTGAGATTGAAGAATAATAGTAAACTAAGAAGAGAAAGCTTCATCCGAGAGAAGTATGATTGGATAGCCAACATTGTCCCAGTTAGGAAGAAGAATGGTCAAATCCGTCTCTACATTGACTTCCAGGACTTAAATAAGACGTGCCCAAAAGATGACTTTCCACTTCTAATATCAAAATTACTAATGGACAACACTTCCAACTATGACATGTTCTCATGCATAGATGGATCATCGGGATACAACCAAATCAAAATGGCACCTACAAATGAAAAACATACATCATTCAGAATACATATTGGCATCTATTACTACCATGCCTTTGAAAAATAGCTACATACCAAAGAGCCATGACATATTTTGATGAGTTGATTCATCAAAAGGTGGAATGTTATGTCGACAATTTGGTAGTAAAGAGTTTGAATCATGAAAATCACTTCGAAGACTTGAGAATTATATTAGAGAGAATCAAAAAATATGATCTCAAGATGAATCCTCTAAAATGTACATTCAGGGTATCCTCTGAAAAATTTCTCGGGTACATTTTACATCACAGAGGTATTGAAATCGATCCCGCTAAAATCAAGGCAATCGTGGAGATGCCTCCACCAAAGAGTTTGCATCAGCTTCATTCTTTACAAGGATAGCTTGCATTCATTCATCGATTTATATCAAACTTGTCAGGACGTTGTCAACTGTTTGCAAGGTTAATGAAGAAGGATGCTCCATTCAAGTGGGATAAGGAGTGTCATGAAGCCTTCAATAGCATTAAAAGCTATCTGTTAAATTCACTAATCCTTGTAGTGCTTACTCCTGGGAAGTCCCTCATTCTATACACAGTTGTGTTAGAAGAGTCTCTCGAGGCATTATTAACATAACACAATGAAGAAAGTAAATAGAATGGTCTTTATTATATCGGAGGTCGATTGGAGCGTAAATGAGATACTCCAATAGAGAAGCATTATTTAGCATTGAATTTGTTCAAAAGCTTCATCATTATATGTTATCTCACAAGATTACCCTTATATCAAGAATAGATCCCCTGAAGTACTTGATGACAAGACTAGTGTTGACAGGTCACTTGGAAAGATGAGCAGTATTACTTTTACAATTTAATATCATATACACTCTGTAGAAAGTATTGAAGGGACAAGTCTTAGCAGATTTTCTAGCTGCACATCTCATCCCGAACAAACTCTTCCCTTAACGATGATTTGCCCGATGAGCAAATTATGTTTATTCATGAAAGAGAAAATCACAAATTTGGGAAATATATTTTGATGGAGCTCATCAATCAAACAAGTCCAACATTTAAATTTCCCAAAAGCAAGAGCAAGAATCAACATCATCTTCATAACACCACAAGGAGGGATAATAAGATAATCATATGGATTGAGCAGCTAATAAAGTCAATATGAAGCATTAGTGGCAGATCTTGAAGAAGTTATTTTCATAGGCATTCAAAACTTGTATATTTTTGGAAATTCTCATCTTATCATAAATCAAGTACTTGGCATCTATAGAATCAACAAGCTTGAGTTAGCTTTCTATCACAGAAGTTCTCGAAGCTATGATACCAAATATCACACTAACTTAAGTCTCTCGATCCAAGAATAATAAAGTTGATTGCTTGGCAAAATTAGCTAAGAAAATGACAAGTATGAATGGTGACTATGTCATGATCGGTACATTTACCGGATGAGTTCTAGAGCCAGTAAAGTATCAATCCGTGTAGAGGATTATCAAATCGACACAGATGCTCGTTGCTCCTCATACTCCCCAAAATTAATAAGAAATTATACCAAGAGCTAAGAATGATATTGCCTTAAAAAAGCGGAAGCCTTTACTTAGAAGAGTCACGTGATTGGAGGCAACCCTTCATTGACTACTTTAAAGAAGACAAATTATCAAATAATAAATTACTCGCAGCTCAAATTGAGAAGAGAATGTTATGCTATGCTTTCATCAACAACACTTTATATCGTAGATCCTTTAAATAAAATATGGCTAATGAGTGTAGATGAAGCTAGCAAAGTGATGGTTGAAGTTCATGAAGGACTTTATGGTGCATCCAGTCCCAAGATGGAAATATCAAAAGGATGGGTTATTATTGGTCATCTATGATGAGAGATTATATTAATCATGCTAAGAAGTGTCATGAGTGTCAAGTATATGGGAATCTCATCCATCAACTCCAAATCCATTACACCCAACAATAGCATCCCGCCATTCAATGTTGGGTACGATGTAATTGGACCAATTGATCCACCGCCGTGGACACCTTCATCCTAGAATATGATTATTTCTCCAAGTGAAGTCGCTCCATTTAAAGAAGTTATCGAAAGTGATCAACTTCTTCACACATAATTTAGATTTTTTGATAATGGTACACAAGCTTTCAAAAGTGTAAAGATTTATAGATTTGTTGATCGACACAAAATTGATTGACGATATTCTTCAATATATAATCCAAGAGCAAATGGTTTGATAGAAGCTTTCAATAAGACATTGGTCAAACTGCTCAAAAAAATTCTCTCCAAAAATAAAAGAGAATGACATACCAAGCTAGAGGCACTATGTATCAACTACCTACAAGACACCGATTAAAGCCACTCCCTATTCATTGGTATTTGGAATTGAAGCAGTTCGCTAAGTTGAGTTGCCTTCACTTGGGTATCCAATACATCTAATCAAAATCAAAATGTTCTCCGAGAATGGAAGAACTCACGCGATGATGAATGCAAGCTCATCAAAATCAAAGTCTATCGAGCAAAGATGTCCGTGGCTTTTGACCATAGGGGCCTCAACATTCCAAAAGGAGAATTGGTATTGGTGCTAAGAAGACCAATTATCCCCAATCAAAAATTCGGTAGCAAATTTGAGCCTAATTGAGAAGGCCATTTTGTCATTAAAAAAGTATACCAAGGAGGGGTATACCAACTCATCAACCTAAAGGGTGAAAGGCCAATGTCGTCAATTAATGGTCGATACATGAAAAAGTATTGTACATAACGAATACATTCTCGAGGTACAAAAGAAATCCCCCTGTAAGACAGGAGGCAATTTTTTTAGTATATCTATTTAGGTCGACATCATGCTTCATGTAGAGATCCCTAAATAAATATACTCACTCAAGATGAAAAACTTTTCTATGAAAATTCTCCTATTACACAGTGGGCATTTTAGATTTTTATACATAGACGAAATCAATGTTGCATGTTAAAACTCTCTTAAGGATATATCAATTCAAATATTGATGTATTTGCATATTTTCATCTTAAAAGTTCTTCTAAAAGTATTTTAAAATCCCCCTTCCAAGACATGGGGCATTTTTAACTTATATTAAGTTTATTTGAGTTGATATCGTGCCATGAGACGTGATCCTCAAATATATTCTAATTCAGGTTGACATCGTTACGAAATCTCGAATATATCTATAATTATCATTGTTAAGTTGCATGTTCTTAAAAAAAGAATCTATTTCTATGCATAAAAGAAACCTAAATGTCAAGAAATTTATCTCAAATTTGCCAAAATTGAGATCAAAAAAGAACTCAAAGCTTTAATCAATCGAGTTGGAAAAATATCAACCTCTACATCCTAAAAGTCTAGCATGGATGGGTTCTAAAGGTTGAACTCAACAAGCCCACAAATGGTCGAGGTCGACGCCTCCTCACTCAACAAGCCGCAAGAAAAGCCGCAAAGAAAGAGCCCTGCTCGACGATGAAAGCACCAACCCATTACGCTTAAAGTCGACTCGAGTAGTTCTAAAAACTCAACAAGCCCAAATGTGGCGAAGTTGACGCTTTCCCTCACTCAACAAGCAAGAAAAGGCCAGTGAAAGAGCCCTTGCTCGTCGTCCAATGATGATACTACTCAATCTCAAATAGTCCAACTGATTACAAGCCAGATTTAAGAGATCTTTTACTCGATGATCGGCAATGAGAAATGCTCAATTCAGGGATGCCTCAAATCAATCTTCATATTACCTGTAAGATGATATTTCAATATATTCTCAAATGATCTGATCAAGCTCAAAGCACAAATAAAAGTCAATCTTCTCATCAAGTCCGTCAAAGCAGAAAATATAGGACCAAGGAAGCAATTTCATAGTTCAAACAAAGCCGACGGCTGAACTAAAAGAATTTCATGGTTATTCGCTAAAGCACTAGACTAATAACTCAATATTGATCCTATATAAGCCGGTCATCTATATGTCCTTCAACGAATCTTTCAAAGAAAGTGATTCATGGACATACACTTCCCCGACAAGTCAATAGAATCAGTCAATTCTTCAAGTCCGTCAAGCTTAAAGCTAAGATAGAAGGAATTGCAAATCCTACCAAGCACGGATAAACCGATTCTCTGGAGTCCTTCATCAAAATAAATAGATCAATTCTTCAATCAAACCCAACCAAGCACGAAGCTAGGGTTCAAGGAGGCTCAAATCTGCAAAGACATAAAAGAAAGAGATATTCAGCAAAGTCATTGAAGCAGATAGTAGATGGTGTAAGAACTTTTATCTATCCAACAAGTCGATTATGGCAAATCGGTCAGGCCTGTCATTTTGCATGTTTTGAATAAGGCATCATGCTAATGACAAATTCTATCAAAATCTTCATAAGCTAGTGCCATCGAAGTTGAAATGATCTAAGTTATGTAGCTAGCCCAAATGGTCAACCAGTTTTCAACAAAAGTACCTCACTCTATACGTGAATCACATTTGTTGAGGGGCATTTGTTGACCTTGATATGTGTTCCATAAGTCAAGCCTAAATCAAATTCATGGACTTGGAGACAATAAAATGATAAACCTCAAAATGCACTATGTCATCAAAAAATGATTGAAACGACTGATTGACGCGTGACTTCTATGCTCAAAATGTTAAAATTGATTGAAATATAAATATTGCAAAATCTAACGATCAATCGATTAAACGCTCGAACTATCAATGTCGATAGCATATCAAGTGGAAGCGATGATATGACCTCCGTTGTGAAATTGATCATATCGTTTTCAAAATATCAAAACTATTAAATGAGACTATTCGCTCAATTCTGCATAAAATCCGAATATGAAATGGCGGTAAATCGTTCAAAATGCATCACCAAAATGATTGAAATGACTTTCGATGAGCGAAACTTCGCATTAAGAACATCAAAATTGATCAGAATATAAATATTGCATAATTTGAGGATCAACGCCGAAGTCGTTAACATGTTTGCATACATATAGATATAAGAGGATAAATCAAATGACCTGCTTCAAATTGAATGTCGTTAGCTTTAGAACATTGAAATATATTAAATAACACTGTTTGCACTCAATTTTGATAAGTCTGTGCAAAAATCGAATGGCCGAAAGCGATAGCATTTTAAGTCGACACTCAATTGACGAACCAACCAAACGGCCCGACAGAAACGGATTGCACTGCGTCAAAAATCTAATAAGCTATGATATATACATATTGATTATGCAATTTTATCAACATAAAATTTATTTTAAAAATGCTTAATTACTTAAAAAAATTAAATAAACCTAAATCTAACTGTTCCCTCCCATTTTGTTTTGTGTTGTAAGAAAAAGAAAAACTGCTCTCATTTTGGCTGGTTTTAAAAAAAAATGATTTCACTTCTCCTCTCTTCCTCCATTCCCACGTTCCGACTCCAACCTCCCTCTGCACAAAATCTGTCCCTCTCCTCTCTCTCCTCTCTCTCTCTCATCTCCTCCGTGCTGTCTGCCCACGCCCCACCACTCCGCTCCCTAAACGTGCCTCAAGACGCATCGCCTCCAGCGCTCTCTCCACTGCTCCAGCCTGACGCGTGTCCTGCACTCCCATTGCCTGTCGTCCTGCTCTGGCCAGTAGGTCGCGCGTCCATGCCTGCACCTGCACTCTCTCCTGCTGTTTGTAGGCCCAGGTGTGCTGATCCCACACCCCTCTGATCGTTCCAGCACCTGCAACCAGCCTGTTCCTGCGTCCTGTATCCCACCCGGTGTCGCGTCGCAACTGCCTGCTCGCAGCCATTCCACGGCGTCCGCCTCCGCTCTCTGCTTGTTTCCTGCGCTCTACTGCTTGTCCCACCGTTTTGATCCGTTCCGCTACCCGCTCCGCAAACCCAGCCATTCTGGCCCGCAACCCGCGCCACAGCCTTCAAATCGCAAGCCCGAGCCGGCCCGTCCTTCCAGTCTGCTCCGATCGCAGCCAGCTGCTGCACGATTCCTTCCACTCCACCTGTCCAATTTTGCTTCCCGAACCAAAGAACATCATCAAGAGCAAATTCTTCTTTCAATTTTGGCATCACTTCTCGCTTTATCCTTTCAATTTTTTCTAGAATCTAAAGACATCGTGAAGAAATTTTATTTTTTCGTCCGTGATTCCTCATTAATTCTCCTCATATCTCATCAGAGCTGAGAAGCAGGCGGGTTTTTCTCTTGGTTTTCGCACTAACCTTGTTCTCAAGCATCAAAGCCGAAAATGAAACAAGTGGGATCTGTGAATGTAGATATATATTACAGGTTTGAAAGCCTCGTCGTGCTCAAGAGGGCACAACAAGATAAAAAATTAGTTATGTTGTCACAAAACACCGCCGCTATACCTGAGTATTTAATGCTCAACATTCCACCTTAAACGAAATATCCAAAATTTTGTCTAATTTCTACTTAGAAAAAAAAGGGGAATAAATATATATTGTATTTGTTCTTTCGGTTTGAAGGTCTCGGCTCAAGAGGGCAAAGATGAAAATAGTGGTGTCAAGACACCGCCGCCACAAGATGAATCGAGCCAAAAACTCATGCATGGATGACGTCGAGGTCAAAATATGACTAAAAAGACTTAAATAAATTCAAATGAGAATTACCTAAAATTAAGTCAAACAAAAGAATATATGATAAATATGAAGATAAATATTAATCAAAGAGAAATAGGGGAGAGCCTTTAAAAAAAATTTGGAAAGAATGGAACACTCATTTAAAATGCAAGTGAAATTTGGGGAGGCTAATATTAAACACACAAACTTTAATTGTAATTCTTTATGGCTTAAATTAAAGCGATAAAGTGAGTTTCCTTTTCTTGTAAATTTTTCAAAATTAAACAAGTTATAATTGAAATTTGGGGAGACTAATATCAAACTCATAACAAGCTTGCAATAAACTTAAAGCCTATTAAATTTGATATGGAGTTAAGAATGAATCCAAATTAGGTTTAATAACTCTTATACGAATATAGTGATGATTATTATGCTAGCTAAGAAGCATGAGGCTAAATAAATCAAATGACATAACTTATTAAAAGTGATGAATATAATCAAGTTGGGAGAATTACAAAACTCAACAAGTAAAATAAGTGCAAGTAATCTAAATCAAATGCCTTCTTCGCCATGACCAGAACTCTTGTACACAAAAAAGGCATACTAAATCTAATTCTATAAAATCATAGGACTTCCTTTAATCAAAAATTGAGGGATTTCATTCTAATTATGAATTTTAAAATCAACAAAACCACTAATTAAGTGAAATTATCTAAACTATAAATGCCTGCATGTGCTCGAACATAGAGATTTCAAGTGCAAATTTTAATATCTGAAAAGGTTGCGCATGTTAAATTGGAATAAAATGAAAATATAAAATCAATCTCATAATTCAGAAATAAAATTACCTAAATTACTAAACACGATGGGCCCCATCACTAATGCTTAAATTCAAGTTCGAGGATGTTCCGCGGGTTGTTTCCGGCTTAGTCTTAGATTGTCCCAAGTTAACAAAATCTAAAACCTATAATAAGAGTTTCAAATCGTGAAATATCTCGAAACCGATTTTATCAAAAGTAGATCTAATTCTCTATAGCCTAAAGAAATACAAGATCTCTTAAACATATTCTAATTAATCAATTGTTCAAACCAAATTAACTCAAACTAAAAATCAATATAAAAAACTATTTAAATAAAATTCTATCATTAAAAATTTAAATCAAACTCAATCCATTCATATTCCGCAAATATTTATCAGGGGTGACAAATTGAGAAAACTCTAGCTCACAAAGGAGCCAATGTCATATCAAGTGTTCTCGCTATTCACTCAATCTCACGCCGAAGGATGGGTGTGTCCTTAATTTTGGTTTCAGCTTAGATGAAGCAAGCATTACCAAAGTCCTCGATCGTGGTTTGGCGTTTATTATATTACGATCATGATCAATCTTATATGCTCTCCTAGCCTTTGAGTTGGGAATTATAAGCAATCTAAGAAAACTTAAAACCGCTCTTAGAAATACTCACAAGGATTTCTTGACGACGTAATTTGTGTTGATAAGGATCCTCGATGGTCAATTCCTTAACCAAGTAGATTGACCACCACTACCCGTGATGATGAAACCATGTGATCTAGATCACGCCATCATTCCCCATTCGGTTTTCAAATGATGAATTTCATAATCTCAAAATCCATATGTTCTACTTACATGCATTAAGTTTATCTAACCTAAAATTAATCGAAAGTTCTCTCTCACTTATTGGGAGGGATAATTAACTATAGGCTTGCACCTATAGAAACCTGAATCTAAAGTCCTCACAAAATGAGGGTGAAATTGGTAGTCTTATCTCTATCTCATCCTTCTGAAAATTATACCGACACTTTAAATCACTCTCTTCAATTTAAATATTATCAAGAGGTCGGTGGCAAATTTTCGGAGCCCACAACAGCTTTGAAGGCTATTTCAATTCTTATATGCTTTTAATTTGTCGAGTATTATTATTTGAAATTGGGCATTGATTATTAGCTGATTGAGGGAAAAATCATGATAGTTTAGATAAGATGTTATATATATATAGATCCCAGTTCCATTGGGAGATTAATACAAGCTTTGTGGAAAGTTCAAGTACATTAAGATATATTATGAAAAAGGTTGCATATAAAGAAAGTTTGTCATGCTTTAAATCAACTAATTCTAGCTAACTCTTCTGCATTAAAACCATTTGTTTGGGAGTGAACGAAAATAAGATCAAAATTAGGCTAGATTTACATGTTGAGGTCATAAAATTTCTATCAATCAAGCACAAATTTTTGACATGTAGAACAAACCTTAGAGTAATTTAAAAGGATTGAACGATGACTTAAGTGATCAAAAAGCAAATTAGAGTCAAATGAGCACAAAATATTGTAAATATACTACCTTAAAGAGCTTCTCATTGTAACATGTCCAACATCACCAAAATCACCCAATTTAACATCAATATAAGATGACCTTATTCAAGATATAAGCCTTAGCCACCAAATAAATCTTCAAAGACATGATATGATCCAACAAATTATAAACCTCTAAGCATGTTATCTTAAAAGCTTTGGCATTCTCAAAATTAAAAAAAAAATTATTATTTCTTGCTCAATGGATTTAATTTTCACTTTCAAAATCAACCTTAGATTGGAAATATTATAAGATCTTAGTTAGGGCTTGCATTAGGGGTGTAAACAAACCGAGCTTGAGCAAGCCGAACCCTTGTTCGTGTTCAGCTCGTTTGAAAAGTATTTTGTTCGTGTTCAACTTGTGTTCAAAATGTCTCGAAATTTCACTGTTCGTGCTTGACTCGTTTGAAAATTACTTTGTTCGTGTTCGGCTCAAAATTTTGTATGAGGGAGGATTCGCACCTGGGCCAATCTTTTGCATAACAAAAACTTTAACCACTAAGTCATGCTCATATTTGTGATATGCATATGTGTTCATATGTATATATAATAATAATAATAATAATAATAATAAAATAGTAATAAATAAAAATAATAGTAATAAAATAATAATTATAATTATTATTATAATATAATATAAGATAATTTTTTTTTTAGCTAAATCGAGCTGAACACGATCAAACAAATGATTGTTCATATTTGACTCATTTATATATCGAGCTTAAAATGTTTGTTCGTTCTGCTCGCTTAGTTAACGAATGAAATAAAAAATTCATGTAATAACGAGCTTTTTTGATAAAAAAACAAATATATTGCTTTTTACACCGCATTTCAAATTCATCAACCAAACAAAATTTCTAATGCCAGTATTTTATAAGATGTATTCAAGGTTGATGTACACCACAAGTTTGCATTCTACTTTTGGTTTGAATGTTATTATATGATTTTGCAGGCTCTATGATCTCATTCTCAAGTTGGGCTACTAGATTGAGCATGTATCTTATACCCCACCTCTATAAGTTGAGTCGATCTAAATCAAAGCAAATAATTTGAGTTGATTCCTATAAATTACGGTTCAATTTTTGTTCTTGAAAGATGTAGAATAGATATAATAAGTTAGTTCTCAATTTTGTTAGTAAAACAATTCATAATGGAATTAAACCAAAAATCTAAATGTTTTTGAATGTTTTCATATAATTAATGGAAGAATCAAATATCCAAATACAACCTTACTAATTTTGTTATAAATACAAGGTTTGTACAATTTAAATAAATCTTCTAATATATCAATATGATACAACAAATTATAAATCTAAGAAAGTCATCTTACATGTCCTAGCCTTTTTCAATATTAAAATTATCATTTCTTGAGTGGATGTAACTATCATATCCATAATCAACCTTAGATTTACTATATTATAAGAACTTGGTGAGGGCCTATATACACTATCATACACTATTTCAATATTGAAGTATATTATCAAGGCATATATAAACCACATGGTTGTCCTTCATTTAGCTAATATTACATAATCTAGGTCTGAGCATATTAACTTTATATTATCTCATTCTCGAGTTTGGCTACTATATTGAACACATTATTCATCATAAAAAGTTATACTCTACCTTCATTTGAGTTGACAGAAATTTAATTAATTTAGGTGGTGTTAGTGCTTGGGTGAGACAACAAATTCTTATTTTAAGGGGTAAAAAAAAGAGAAAGAAGGATAACTTATAGAAGGTGCTTGAGATGCCCTAGATCTTCCATGTAAGATAATCATTCATATATATGATGTAGTTGTTCTAATGTGATATACTTATTAAGTCATTCTTTGCATAAGGACCAATCACACTCTTTAGATGATTCATATTATAAATTTTCATGCTCACCCTACTAAAGAGGAAAATATATCCAAAGTTATCTTTGAAAAATTGTCACTACTTTATTAAAGAAATGATTTCAACCCAAAAAATTACAATAGAGAGAGAGAGAGAGAGAGAGAGAGAGAGACTACAACTGCTTGGAAGCTTTTTAGTGCTTTGATTTTAAAACCGTAAAAATCAATATTTATTTGTTGTTTGAACAAGATGCTTAACTGCTTTTAGAAAACTGTTTTACCCCGATTGAAAGGAGAACTCCTTTTGTGCTCTCCGTTATTTTAGAAAGGAAATATCATCCCCGCCTCTACTCTAAGATATTTGTGCTTTCTCGAAAATGAGATGGGGCTTTTGGTCATTTCATATTTTAAATTAAATTCGGGTCAATTTAAATTATAAAAAAAAAATTTTATTCAAACAGTGAACCAAAACTTTTCATAAGATATACGAACTTTTTTAGAATACTTTAAACCAAATTTTAAAGCATCCAAAAAGCTTAGCCAAACGAAGCCTACGTCTAAGTGAATCTCTTAGAGAATTGACCATCTACAAAGAATTTAGATGAAACCCTACAAACAAATAAAAAATGTGTTTAATTGAGCAATGAAAATTTAATCCATAAAGAAGAAAATTTTATAGAGAATTATAGTGAAATTTTATATCAAATTTGTATATGAGATTTTATATTAAAAAAAATTCTTTATTTAAAGGCTAAGATTAAGGTCGACTGTATTGATTTGATTGCATAATATAAGTAAATATACCATATATTAATCTAACTCAATGTTGATAGTTATGTGATAGATTAGTTAGGCTTGCAATTGATTCATAACCAAAAGAATTTAGGTCAAGTATTGAATTACCAAATTAAACTAATCAACTGTTTCATTTAACTAATTACCAAATTCTATCGACGAGAAATGGAATTAATAGTGGGCCCATTTCAGTTGGAGCAGACCAGTTAGAATGGGCCACGAGTCGGGCCAGTTGGGGATCAGATCCGATCGATTCATTAACGATTATGAAAATATGTTGTCAGGTGATCGGATCAAACCAATGGTATTTTTAAACCATATTTTGATCAAAAATATCTAATTTGATACAATAAGGAAAAAAAATGATGCTACATATTGCAAATAAAATTATTTAAAAATTTAGATTGAATTTTATTTTATTTAAAAATAATCAAATTGTGGATATTATTGTAAAGTTTTATTTGAGTAAGTATTAATTGGCATCTCAGTAAAATCAAGTGTGTTTTTTTAAAATAAATGCTATTTCCAATTCAAATTTTTTTAAAAATCAAAATATTTTAGACTTAAAATATTAATAACCTCATATTTTGATGCATTACTCCATTTTTGAAGGGATATATACAACCAAAATACAGTTAAGATCCCCTAACATGCAATAATGAAGAAATCATATTCCGAATAGCAAAATGTGATCGAGTTCGGGTTAACCTGCTCATTTAAAATTGACTAGATTTTAATTTATCAACTTGAATTTGACTCGATTTTTACTCATGAACTCGAAATTGATCAAATTTTTACACATGAATCCTAATTTGTCTTGATTTTTGACCTAAAATTAATGTATAAATAGAACGTTTGAATCATATTTAGATCAATCAGTTTGAATTTTTCAACCTGTTTTATAAACGAGCCAGGTTTGACTCAAGTCTATTTGGATCGAGTTAACTTCACGTTGGACCTGAACCTCATCCATCAACCCAATTTAACACACAAAAATGTGATGAAGGGCACCCTTAATATGGAATGAAAGCTTGAGCAAAGCAACATAACTAGGATATCATTAGCTACTTTTTCCTGAAAAATATAATCAAATAAGTGGCAGCACAGAAAATTCCTAAAGAGTATAGCTAGTAACAATAACAACGTTAATAATACATAATACTAATGATGGAACTCCCCCAATAATCCAACTAATATATAAAACTGAGGTCACCACTCTATAATAAGTAATGTATAATCATCTTGTAAGAAGTAGTTTATCTAGCGCTTATGGGCAATTTGATTGACGAAAGATCGTATTTTAAATGATTTTAACTTTTGGGTGTTTGGTTGCAAGTAAAATAAATTTCCAATATAATGTAATGTATTATAAATACATTAAAACATAGATTTGGAATTCGCAAATCGGCGAATTTCAAATACACCGTCAACGAAAGTGATCTCGCGCCGCCGCTCTCGCCGGCCATTCACGGCCGCCCCGCCAGCCACACCGCACGCCGCCGCCGCCGCGTGACATCAAAACTTTCAGATTACCTTACATTACATTTTTCTCAACCAAACAGAAAAAAACAAAATCATGAATTTGTAATACTCTCAACCAAACAACTGTAAAGTAATTCTTTTACATTGAATTCATTTTACACAGAATTTCTTTTATACTGTATTTCAAATACAGGCAACCAAACAGCCTCTATGTGAGGGTAGATTATTTCTGAATTGATACAATTAGCATGAGCGAAGACTTTTAAAAAATTGTAATTTATATAAAATAGTCAAAATAGTTTTTTATCACATAAAGAGAAATGCAACTACAAAAAAAAAAAAAAAAAAAATGAGTGTGACATATTTTAATAATTATGAAAAATATAAATTTGATTTATAGGGATGCCCCCTTAAGGTATATTAGTTCTATAAGAGATTATTATTTGTGAAGTCTGAATACAATTTTACATTCACTCTAACAATATACAGTGATATCATAACAAATTGATATATATTATCTACAAAGTATTATATATTATTGTGTATTGATATAATATTAGCAACATGATGATACACATTATCTATATATAATAATACACATCATTTCACAGTAAATATATAATATTTTTTAGCTATTATATACTAATTATGTATTAATTAAGTATCATATAATATTATATTATTAAAATATGAATATAAAATTGCTAGATTTTTAAAATATGCTTAATTAAAACTTTAATTAGGTAATTAGGCATAAAAAATAAAAACCAAGAACGGGACTTAATTAAAGCCGAGCTAAATGTTTTTAAAAAATATTTTGGGATAGCCACAGTATTTTGCCTTTATAAAACTCATCCAGTGTCGGAATTGAGCGAGCTTGATATCGTTGGAAAATTAACAAAATTTCCTACGACTTTTATGTGAAAAAATCGAGAGATTCCAAAGTTAGCAAAAATTAAAACTGCGCAGAGTTGAAAATTTTAGCATAGCCGTAGAATTTTACCTGTATTGGACTCATCCGGTGTCAGAATTGAGCGAGCTTGATATCATTGGAAACATACCGAAATTTTCCACAATTTTTATGTTGACAAAAATCTATAATTCTAGCCTGATACGCTGCAGTTTTTGCAAACGCATGCAAAAACTGTTTAGATAAATAATCATTTTGAGGAGAGTATTTATTGGATATTCTCGGTATCCTTAATAACATCTTTGGGCTACTTTTCTTGAAAATAGATAAATAATCATTTGTCTGCAGATAAAATTTGTTTTAAAATAATAATTTTTTTGGGAGAATAAAATAATAAATTTAAATATTAAAAAAATAAAATTATAAATTTATATGATAATTCAATATTGTTGATATGACACTTAAAATACTACTAGTCGAAGAACGAATCTTAATGCTAAAAGCAAGCTGATCCGAAGTTGAAACTCGTCGAGATCAAGCACTTAAAATATCCTTAGAAACTTTGGGATATCGCTTAAATCCCTCAAACATGTAGTGTTTATAGTCAAATCGAGCATCTCGACGAGCCGGATCTAACGAGCCCAAGTTCTCATAATTCTAACTTTATTTGAGCATTCAAATACACAAAATACATCATATGATCAAAGGAATCATTTTGAGCCGTCCGATGGAGAGGAATGGTTCGAATTTTGCATGAGACGAGATGTCACTCTTCCATCTATAAATACTCTCATTCCTCATAAGAGAGGCAAGCAAGAGAAAGGAGAGAACTCTAAAGCTTGAAAATCCTCCAACCATAATCGTGCCACCACTTGACGGTCGCCGACCACCCTTACCCCGCCGGCCGCTGCCAACCGCCACCGATCCTTGCTATCGCCATCCATCATCGCCGGTGTTACCATCGACCATCGCCACGCTCTCGTTGCCAACCATCGCCATCGGTCATCACGACCGCTGGTCAGAATCTCGACGGCCATATTCACGGCTCACCATCCTGACCTTCATCGCCGGGCCGCCGTTCACCATTACTATATGTTGTTGTTGATTTGGATTCTTGTCTGACTTCATATACAGTAATCAGTATCAAGAAAACTTGTGCTCCAAAACAAATACATAGTGGAAGATTTCTACTTGCTAAGCCGTTTTTTCCCTCTTCGAGGTTTTCCACGTGAGTTTTCAGATTCACTCTTTAAATACATATGTGTGTGTTGGATTTCACAACAAGGCTAAGGCGTAAATTTTCACTCTACCGCAACTGGTTTTCTAGCACGCAACAGTTTGGCACCGTCTGCGGGAAATTGATTCTCATTATTTCATTTTGTATGACAATCAAATTCCCAACAAGATCAAAATCACCATCGAGGTAGAGCATTTCAAGCTTTTAAAGAGTGAAGCGAAGAATGAAAATTAATCAAACTTCATTCCTTCAGATTTTGTCGGAAACTTGGGGCAACTCTTAATCTCAAAAGATTATCCAAATCAATATTCTGGATATCTAATTGATTATCGCCAGAGAAGCAAGTCGCAATACCACGAAAAAAGACCGGTTAAGGAGCAACTTCGCTACAACCACAAACGAATGTTTTGATTCGACATCTTTCATACAGTTAACGCATCAAATAATACTTTGACAAACTCGGATGGGTCAAAAATCCCGATTCAATTTGATCTCTTCCATACAGGTTAACGTTATCGAGCAAAGACTCTGACAAACAACCTCAGATATATCAAAACTTCGCACCTACTCCATGCAGGTTAATGTCATCGAGCAAAGACTATGATAAACAACCTCGGATGGGTCAAAATCCTCAGCGAATTCAATTCAACCTCTTCCACACAGGTTAACGTCATCGAGTAACACTCTAACAAACAACCTCGGATAGGTCAAAAGACTCAACGGATTCAATTCGACCTCTTTCATACAGGTTAACGTCATCAAGTCACACCCTGACAAACAACCTCGGATAGGTAAAAAATCATCAGCGGATTCAATTCAACCTCTTCCACACAGGTTAACGTTATCGGGTAACACTCTGACAAACAACCTCGAATAGGTCAAAAATCCTCAACGGATTCAATTCGACCTCTTCCATACAGGTTAACGTCATCAAGTCACACTCTCACAAACAACCTCGGATAGTCAAAATCATCCGTTCCGGTCACCGCACCATCATTATCACCGGCCATCTAACGCCGACTATCGCCGCGGCTACCAATTATCAACCATCTTCGCCATCTTCGAATTACCATATCGCTGGTATCTCGGATTATATCGATGCCGCTGCACTGTTGACCGCTTACCTTATCGCTGACCACTTGCTGCCGCTAACGCCATTGCAATTAACTACTGCGCTACCGCAGCCGTTCGCTGCATCTCCGCTGGTTTACCATTATCGATTGGTCATCTCGCTGATTGACGCTGCGCACTGCTGATATTCGCCGCTAATTGCTGCTCATAACCACTTCGTTGACTCCATCGCTTATCTGGCTACCGGCTGGCTAATTGCGCTTATCTTCGCCACTAATTATCGCCGCTGGTCATCTAACCATTGAGTGTCATTCACCGTTATTGACTACTTTTAGTTGTTGCGAGCCATCGAGCTCTGCTACCGCACAATCATGATTACCGCTGCAATTATCGCGGCATCTCGTTGATTACCACTATCGTTGTTCATTATCTGCTACTGACGCTAGCGCTCATGCTGACATTGCGCTAGTTGCCGCTGCACCCGCTTGACCGCTAACCACTGCTGCCATATCGCTGCTGACCATCACGAATTCCGCCGGTCACCATATCATATTATCTCGCTGACTATCGCGCCACCATTGCTGACTACGTTTGCACTACCTCATTTGCAACCACTGTGCTGGTCCACTGCTGATACTGCTGCCGGCTATCGCACTGACTGCCGCCATTCTCGCTGATCTCACTATTGTCATCTCGCTGATTACTGACGTATTGCTCGTTGACTATTATGGGAGTCGCTGCTGATTACCCTTCGGCTAACCGTTTGCCGGCTACCGCCACCATGGTAATCGCTGGTCACCACCATCGTCCTCATATCTCGCTGACTACTGATACTGCATATTTATCGATTATCCGTTGTTATATCGACCACACCTCGTTGCTAACCACTGCTGCCGGCCACGCTACCATCGCCAATTCCGCTGGTCAATTATCGTTTGGCCATCTCGCCGGTTACCACCATCGTCAGGGTCATCCCGCCGATATCAGACCGGCCGCCACTGCTATCACTGCCGCCGTATCGCCACCGATCATCACCTCAACCCGGTCCGACAGGGACACTTCTTCGAAAATCGGAGCCTCATCAGAACTACGGCGCCTTGATCGCTTCCAAACCCGGCCGGTCCGGCAGTTAACGCTTTTTCGAGAGAGAACCGGAGCTCGCCAGAAACTACGGGCCTTGATCTCAAAACTGGCCGGTCCAACAAGGCCTGACGCTCTTCGAGTGAGAACCGAAAGGCTGAGGGAGAACCCGAGCCTCGCCAGATGAACTGGGGCCTTGATCGCTCCAAACCCGGCCGACAAGCAGGACACCTCTTTCGAGGGAAAACCGAAGCCTCGCCGTATAAATTACGGGTTTTGATCGCCTCCGAATGACCTCCTCTAAAAAAGAAGAGAGACACTCAATCATATGAAGAGTGTGCCTTCTCCATTGGCCATGGGGTTTTATAGCCCTATTAGGCAAAGGTCAAAAGTCACTAAAACCGAAAACCCGCTTCAAACCGTCAAAACAGTAAAACGGAAAAAAAATCATTATTACTGTCTCCAGGCAGTCGCTCATGAGCTCACGTCGTCGTTCACGCGACGCTTCTCTTCTCGTTCACACCCAATCTCCGACCATGAACAAGAACCATGTGACCCGCCAACCTGATCCCAAAATAAGCGCCCACGCCAGCCCTTCACCACAACCCATTCATTATTCCATGACTGAACCCTTGCTCGGCTGCATGGGAGGGCGACGAGCCGGGATCATGGCGACGCGACGTGCTCGCAGCGCCAGAACGCCCATAACTACCCGAATGGGTCCATAACTCCGAAATCTTGCGCAGACATATCCACATATCCCGCGCCTCAAGCCTCATTTCCTGATCATAATCTTCTAAGATCTGCTCTTCAAAATGTATGATTGATGGATCCGCAAATTTCTTTGAAGAATGTATTATTTTCAAGTATTTGACGCATATATTTTTTGACGATTAAAATAATGTCATCCAAAAATATGGGGCAACTGATATGGCACTTAAAATACTACTTGTCGTAGCACGAATCTTGATGCTAAAAACAAGCTTATCCGAAGTTGAAACTGGTCGAGAACAAGCACTTAAAATATCTTTGGAAACTTTGGGATATCAGTTAAATCCCTAAATAACTCTCAAACATGGAGTGTTTATAGTCAAATTGAGCGTTTCGACGAGCTGGATCTAACGAGCCCAAGATCTCATAATTATGACTTCATTTGAGCATTCAAATACACAAAATATATCATATGATTAAAGGAATCATTTTGAGCCGTCCGATGGAGAGGAGTGGTTCGGATTTTGCATGTATTTATAGAGACGTCACTCCTCCAATCTATAAATAGCCCCTCATTTCTCGTATGAAGGGAGGCCAAGCAAGAGAGAGGAGTGAGCTCTAAAGCTTGAAAATCCTCCACACATAATCGAGGTTACCACCGATTACCACCACCACGCCGCCGCCATCAATCACCACCGATCCTTGCCGTCATCAATCTTCATCCTGTCGTCAACAACCACCGCACCCCTCGCTACCATCGCTGCCAACCGCCGCCGGCCATCATCGCCGCACCGACGCCGGCATCGCCACTACCATCGCCGTCGATCCGCCGATCTCATCTCTTCACCATCCCCGACGACCTTCATCGTCGCCGACCTTCATCGCTGTCGGGCCGACTCCGTTTCACCATTACTATATGGCGCTCGATTTTGGCATTTTGCGACTTCATATACATTCAGTAATCCCAGAATGAAAACCGTACTAAAAATAAATACATAGTGGAAGATTTCTACTGGACTAAGCCCCCTCATTTTTCCCTCTTTTTGAGATTTTTCACATAAAAATTCTGGAGTTTTCTTGTTCACTCTTTAAATGCATGTGCTTTGGATTTCACAACAAGGCATAAACTTTACTCTACAAAGAACTGGTTTTCTACTAAATAATTTTGTTTTTATAATATATATACAAATCATAGAATTTGTATATGTTTATATATGTAATATCTAAATTTTAATATTTATATTCTTAAATCTTCAAAATACTATTATTATTATTATTATTATTTTGAAATATAAAAAAAGTGTATGTACATTTCAAAAAATTGGACAATTTATATAAATAACACAACAATTTTTACGAGCTATTGTAAAAATTGTGGCATACTAGGCTAGAATTATGGATTTTTATCAACATAACAATTGTGAGGAATTTCATTATGTTTCCAACGATATCAAAACTCACTCAATTCTGACATCGGATAAGTCAGATAAGAATAAAATTCTGATGACGTGTCAAAATTTTCAACTCGCATTACAGTTTTTGTGAGTGTTTGCAAAAATTATAGCTTACCGAGTTAGAATCGCAAATTTTTGTCAACATGAAAGTCGTGAAAAATTTCGTTATGTTTTCAACGATATCAAGTTTGATCGATTTCGATATTGGATGAGTCTGATATGGGTAAAATATCTGGTTATACCAAATTTTTTTAAAAAAAATTTACTCACTAGACTCATTGAAGCGACCAGCTCGAACTACGCCAACGAAAAGCCCATTTAACGAGAGACTATGCCTATTTTTAAAATTTTTTTAATCAATTAACTAATTAAAATTTTAATTAAGCCTATTTTAAAAATTTAGACATATAAAATTACCTCAAAACTTCTCATTTAATAATTTTAGTTATGCTCGGAATTTGAATTCCCTCACTAATAATGAATGTCATAGTTACAAATCATGGTATGTTGCCTAAGTGCCTTTTTAACCGACGCTTGAATGTCATGGTTATAAATTCATGTTAATGCAAGTTATCCATTTAACGAGCGATTAGACTTATTTTTATAAATTTTTAATCAATTAACTAATTAAAATTTTAATTAAGTATTTTAAAATTTTAGACATATAAAATTACCTCTAAACTTCTCATTTAATAATTTTAGTTATGCTCAGAATTTGAATTCTCTCACGAATAATGAATGCCATGGTTACAAATCATGGTCTCTTGGCAACGTGCCCTTTAACCGACGTTCGAATTGGCCGACCGGCGCACGCGTCTGCGCCGACATTGCAGCCATCGTTCCGGCGAGCGGCCTTTGTCTCTGGCGGCTGTGTCCAAGCGCTTTTCGTTTTATGCGTTCGACCGCATAGAACTTCATATGCCGGACCGCTGTCGGTCTACGCGACCCTTCCGCATCGAGCCAGATGGACTTATAGCCGAATTAGGGGCATTTCCGTAGATTCGACAACCATCAGGACTTTTTTTTAGTAAGCTGAAGCTGACACAGTGCACGTGTCCAGCGTGGACATCACGTGCGACCTGCTGCACCTCTTTATTTATCGAATTCCGTGCTTGATGATGTGTCACGCCCCAAATAAAGTTACCAAGTGCCCAGCTGGTCTTTCTCCTCTCCTTTGTTTTGTTTATTTATTTTTTAATTTTAATTTAATGATTTATGCGTATTTTTCAGCTCAAAATAAATAAATAAAACAAACGCTCTGTTTACAAATTTATTATTTAAATGATTTTCCCCTCATAAAATTCAAGTAACTAAAAAAAACATTTTCTTAAAATTTTCTTTTTAATACTCAAACAATTTGATATGAGGACAGCAACTCAAAATTTTGATCAATTCGCTTAACATGATATGTTTTCCTCAATCTCTCATTGAAGAAATCTAAAAGTTGTTCATCTAAACGATAAGTTATACCATCACTTGAGTTAATTATAATATACCAAATAATAATTGTAAAAAATTTCAAATTTATAAATACTTAAATCTTTTTAAAGATAATGACACAACTTGCATCTTTTGTTCTCACCTAAAAAATTTGTGGTTCAACATTATCTTCACTATTTAATAGTTGCTTGTTTTTATTTCATAAACCTATTAGACTAAGCTCATTGGTTATTAATTTTCACCTATAAGCTATGATGTATAGACTATAATACACATTACCTGACGCTTCTATTTTTAAAAATATGGAACAGGGACACGCGTTAGAAATGATATTATAATAATAATTAAGAATAATATGTAAAAATTAAATAGATAAAATATTAAAAATAATAAATTTAATTTAAAGTTTTAAATTAATTACTTACGTTATATATATATATATTACTTAAGTAATTTATTTTATTATACTTTAATAATCTTAAAGAATAAAATTTATTATCAATTCTAAATTTATAAATTTAATTATATTTTTTATAATTTTAATTATTTATAATAAATATATCTTATTATTCTCTCTTTTTAGCTCAAATCTCATTCTCTAATTTTTCAAAACTCTATAATAATTTAAAATATAACAAGTATTTAAAATATATTTTATATAATTTTAATTTAATTATTTATAACACGCGTTCCCTTTAATTTTTTTTATTATTTTAATGGGATACTCTCACTGCGTCACATGTGTCTGAGGAGTTAAAATGTCGTCCGTAATGTGTGACATGTGGACGATCTAATTTTGAAAGTATTGATGCATCATGGCCTATAAGTAGTTAGCTAAGCCCTATGAGGCCTTTGGTCAATCAGCCATATTAAGTAGTCCAATGATTTAATTTGATTCAAACATTTACTTTGATATTTACAATAAAATAAGAATTAATATGTGTGTGTGAATGAAAAGTTGAGCTCTTGAAAAACAAAATAGTTATTATATGCTTTAAATTTAAAAGAATTGATTTATTTAAAGAAAAATTAATTAGATAAATTATGTATTAAATAATATAATGATTAATATCATTAAAGTTTTAGGATGTTTAATTGTGATAATCATATCTATGTTAATGGATTAATTAATTAAAATAAGTTAAAATTAAATAAATATTAATTATGATCAATAAATTTTTAGTATAAATTTATGATAACATCTAGTCATACAATGATAAATCTTATGTCATTGACCTAATTATAGTTATGTACTTTTCAAATAGTTAATGTGATCATAGATTAATATAGTTTTAATTAAAATAATTAATTCTCTTACTATTAAATGATTACAATTTGGAAATAATAATTAATTAGACACAATTAATTAGTTAAAAGAATTGATAATTACTGAGCTATTTATGCATATTAAGTATTCAATAATGTTTTTATTAAAACCTGAATATTTAAGTAGTATTAACTAGAATAATTAGGTATGGGATAACTAATCAACTCATAATACATCAAATCAATAAGTAATTATGTATTATTTAAGGTTGATTAAGAAATAACAACTATTTTGTTTTTATCATTAAATTTTTATTAGTTTTTTTATTAGGAATAGAATATTAAGTAATAAATCAATTACTTACTGATTTTCTTTAAATTCTAATAATTACAATTTTAGAGTGCTTATTTGTGACAATTTAACTCTGATTAATTGAGATATTTATTAAATTTTAGTTCGACTTAATATTATTAACAGTATATTACATTACTTGCGATGCCCATTGATGATAATTAAAGTTTAAACAATATTTGGAAGGTATAATCAAAGAACTAATTAACTTTTAGTAATTAACTAAATAAAGTTAACAATAATTTAATCATTTTTAATTAAAACAGCGATAAATCTACCAAACTTCACCCAAATTTTCTAGTTAAGAAGTTTTAAGTATGGTTTAAAAAATTGGATTAAATGACTTCATCTAATTAATTCAATCATCAATTAATCTTCCAATCAGTTCAATATAGGCCAAAACTATTTTCTTATAGAATCGATAGTTAAACCGATGAAATAGACTAATTTTTCAAGAATTATTCGATTATAATATTGATCAATTTTGGATTTTTTTTTATTTTAATTAGAAGCAAAAAATAAAAATTTAATTAAAATATCGTATCACATAAATTTGTTTTAGATTTATATTCAAAATATATAATCATTAAAAATATTATATATTAAATTAATAAAAATACCATTATATTATGTTATTTAAATTATATTAAAATAATTTGAATATTTAATATGTCATTGGATTCAATAATTGAATATTTGACTCTTAAACCTATACTTATTCTAGTTCAATATTAGATTCAATTTTCAAAATCTTAGGTGCTCTCTCAGGGATCACTTTTATTTTATTTTAATTTTAAAATAAAATATATTAAATAGACATAATTATTTTTAAATATATTCAAAATATTAAAAAACTATTATTTTTAATAATAATTTAATTAAATTTTGAAAAATAAAATATATTAAATAAATATATATTTAAAATAACATAAAAATAAAATTAAAAGCAAAAACAAAAAATTATCTAGATCATTTTATGCTATTTGTGTATAATTTTCAAAATCTTAAGGCTATTTGTGTATAAATTTTGTAATTAAATTTGCTGAATTTTTAAAAAATAATACTATATTATTTTTAGAATATTAGGTAATAAATTAAAATATATAAAGATTTCTTTATTTTTAAATACTATTATTTTAAATATTGGATCATGATTTATTTTACAGTAATATATATATATATATATATATATATATATATATATATATATATATATTGGAATTTATAGTATTTTATATAAAAGACCATTTTATCCACGTCACAACACAAGTAATCGACCGTTATATTACCTTTCCAAGAAATGGGTATTGGGTGTTGAAGCTTAGATGCTCGAACTCGTCTGTGTCCCTCGCCACTCACCCGCTCATACCAAGCCCCACATTGCTCTGCTCAGACGCAGTTCTGCAACCACTCCCATCTCCCATCTCCCATCTCCCATCTCTCATCTCCAAATCCGTTCCCGCCTGCGGACCACTTGCGACATAAATGCATTCTGTCTCTCGCAACTCGCTTCTCCTCCACGTCGCGGCGCCTTGGTTCCGTTTCAACCTCTGAGAATCGTCGTTGATGGCAGCAAAGCCGCCGGAGATTTTAGCGCCTGTGCCGCCGGAAGTGCCGCTACCGAGATCTCCGCCCAAGTACCCGGATATCTGCGGGCGGCACCGGCTCCAGGCCGACACGCAGATCTTAAACCGGGAGATTTTGTTCCTCGAGGTAATCAATCGCAATCGTTCCATCATCTTAGTGTCTGTGATTTCTTGTAGGTTTTCTGATTCATTTATCTGAGATTTCGATTTGTAATGTGCGATCATTGGTTTTTATGGTGGTGGAATCATATAATTCGGACTTTTCGTGTTGATTTTGAGTTTTTAGTGGGATCGGATAGTTGGAAAAAAAGGGAAATAATCAAAATATTGAGATTAAGATGCAGGATTTCAGCGGAGAGCAAACGATTACTGGCTGAGTGTGGGAACATGGTTGCTGCGGGCAAGCAGTAGTGGACGAGAAAAAGCTAGTTAGTGAACATTTCTTGGGGCGCCTGCATTAGCAATGGGTTCTGCTTTGTTGTTTTGCTGTCTAGCGTCTGCCAATCTAATCATACTTTTCTCATGTGATGGGATGGAACGGCTTTTTTTCTTTGTGAGGCCTCTATGTCAACCTTTTCAGGGGTGAAAAGTTGATATAATATATATATACCATATAATTTTTATTTATTTAAGCATATATTTTATTTAAAAAAATCAATAATATTGATATTTTTGATATGATGATAGAAAAATTTAGTGTTATGTACTTAAATTTTTTGTATATTTTTATTTGTATATATGACTCAAGAGAGGTTCTGTATTCCATCTATTTCTCCTAGGGAGATGCCACTAGAAGAGACCGGAAGGATGAACGAAAAATAAAGCATAGTACCCACCGCCTCTTAGCTCGGTTAGTGGGCGAGCGCGGCTGGAAATTCCCTGGATCATATTCGATTCTTCTTCGGTGGACATCTGCTAACATCAAGTGGGACTCTGAGTCGTGATGAGTGTGTCATTTATAGCTCTCGCGAAATTAGTCATAACGATTGGTAGATGGGAATATTCGGTGGATACTCATCTAAAAAAAAAGAAAGAAAGATAAAGTATAGTATAAATTTCTGTATTCTTATATTTAAATATATAGGCATGGCTGTAGTAGTAAATAGCTGCCTTACACAACAGAAAATACTAAATAGGCTAAAATTTTTTGGGCAGAAATAGCTTGACCTTTCCTTTAATACACATAATAATATATAGTGTGTGACAGATGATTTGTCCTATTAACTACTAGAGTAGGGTTGCTATTACTTCAAGGGCTGACAGATGATTTGTCCTATTAGGTTTGAGTTACTGAGCTGTACCTGCTCGTTAATAGGGGTGTAAGGGAAGCAACAGATTAGATGAGCTTCTATTGCTTGAGGCTAGTTTTTTTTTTTTTTTGGAGAAAATTTGAGGGCATAGCTCAATTCATTTCAAAAGTAAGTAATTATAAAATTACATGGTATGACAGAGATTACATGTAAGGGAAAAAAAGAAAGCTAAACAGAAAAACTAGCTAGAACCATGGACAATATAACACCCACAAAACCTGAAAAAAGTTTGGAGCACCAATCACAAAATTATCATTTAAAACTACCAAAATAAGCTGGACTCAGACTCAATATAACATGAAGTCACAACTTCATTTTCCCTTATAATTCTTGCAGCGGTTCCCTTCACCATCCGTTGGAGAAAGGGGATAAACACTTCAGCCAAGGTTTCTGTGAAGAACATCCAGGCTGCCGTAATACCCAGAAAATAAGCCAGATCTTTGCAATACACGGTTTGTCATCATTGTCCAGTGTCAAAAGAAAGTTGAGAAGCCTTTGAGTCCAAGAGAGAAGTAGGGAAGGAGAGAAGAAAGCTAAAATATAACCATATTCCTCCAAGCCATCAATGATTGTAACACCTTTTCTGGCCAAGTATCTTTTATTCTCCATCTAGCAGCTTTAAATGCGATACGATTTTTAATATGCTCAACAAAAACAGTAAGAGGAGAAGGAGAAGAGGTGACAGTACGTTTGTTTCTCTCTCTCCAAATACAATAAACCAAAACAGAAGTAATAAGATAGTGTAATCTTCTTAACATTTTATGCTCATAATAATCCACACTACTAAGGATCTGCTGTAAAGAAGAGGGAAGCAAATAAAATCTGCCATTTGGTAGAAACATCCTAGTCAGGTTCATCGAAAAGGGACATTCGAAGAATAGGTGTTGGTGGGATTCGAAGGCACTAAAGCAAAAACAACAAGGAGAAGTTATGCCAAGCCCTCGTTTTGAGAGAACATCAGATATTTTCAACCCACCTAAGTAAGCCAACCAGCAGTAAATAGAATAATTTATAGCACAGCCTTTAAACCAAATTCCCTTATACCAACTAACAGAGGGAAGGTGTTCAAATAGAGCCTTTTTAAAATCCTGATTAGAGGGAAAACGATTATTGTCCCAAGAGATCCAATCCTCACCTCCGTTTATGCGAATTCTGTTAATAACAACCTGCTGCCAAGTAAATTCAGCAGAAAAACTTTGAGGCAACAACCATTTCCCCTAGTGATTAGGGAGTTTAGCTTTGCATCACTTGAGAAACCAAGAACAGAACCAGATGGTCCCATAAATTCAGCTAGTGTTTTTCCTCACACCAAGGGTCCTGAAATAGAGAGAAAGTATTCCCATTCCCAATGTGGTAAAACAGTTTATCCCGAAAACGTAATGCATGAAGCTTCAATTCTTTCCACAAAGGGGAGGCCTTATGTATTGAGTTACACCAAACTGACCCATATTTATGCTCACACCAAATAGCAAAGATAATATCTTTCTTCAAGGCCTTCCATAATGTTTTAATTTTGCATAAAGAGTTTAGGGAAGTAGCAGAAAGAATGCCTGTTCCCCCCTTGTCCTTAGGACGGGTTATTTTTTCCCAGAAATAGTGAACAGCTTCTTAGACTCCCCATTATGATAAAAGAAATTCGAAGTAAGTGAGGTAATCCGCTTAATAACACCTTTGGGAATGATCATTGATCTAAACCAATATGAAAGTAAATTGTTCACCGAAGATCTAATAAGTTGTAATCTTCCTCCTAGAGAAAGAAATTTACTTTTCCAGCCAGCTAAGCGCCCATGAAGTTTATCAAACAAACTATTAAAGTGCACTAGTTTAGGAGGTCCCAAGGTTAAAGGTATACCAAGGTATTTAATTGGAAAAGGGCTTTGCTTAATATTGAGGAGTCTGCTTAGATTATTCACCCCCTGAACTCCTTTGGAAAAGTAAATGAGGGATTTATCACAATTTAATTCTAATCCAAGATAATTCTTTAAGCTTTCTAAACTTTGTCTAAGTGAATCCAAGGATGTATGATCTGCAAACCCAGTCACAAGTAGGTCATCTGCAAAGAGCAGATGGGAAATTTTGCAAGAACCAGCAGTGAACGGGTTATATCGGAAAAGATTTACTTCTTTTTCAATCAAACATGAGAAAGTATCAATAGCTAGAGTGAAGAGAAACGGGGAAAGGGGGCATCCTTGTCGCAAACCATTTTTTGTAGAAAAGAAACCTTTTATTTCTCCGTTAAGCACCACAGAGAAGGGAATATCAAGAATACAAGCTTTCACCCAATTGACAAATCGTGGAGGAAAACCTTTGGAAGTCAGCCTGTGAATTAAAGCATCTCTATTTATTAAGTCAAAAGCCTTTCTGAGGTCTAACTTAGAAAGCGACAATTGTTTTGAATCATTTCATTGCATTTGAGCCATTGCTATGTTATCTGCTATGTCCCCATTATGAAAGCGATTGCGGTTATGAGAAAAGGAAGCACCTTTTTTAGCCTAGAAGCAAGCACTTTTGCAATCACCTTGTAAAAGGTGTTACAAAGAGAGATGGGTCTAAAATCCAAAATTGAGTTGGAATGTTTAACTTTTGGAATTAAGGAAATCAGCGAGTGTTTGATACGGCTAGGGAGCTTCTGAGTTTTGAAAAAATAATGAGCAGCATTGAGAAAGTGAGATCCTGTAATTTCCCAAGATGAGATGAAGAAATTGGAATTAAATCCATCAGGCCCCGGGGACTTATTCTCATTGATACTTTTAAGAGCAGAGATAATTTCCTGATCGGTAAAGTTCACCTCTAATTCCTTAGCAGCGCTGTGAGAGTATTTCCCGGAGATCCAGAAATAAATCGGAGGGTTACTATTTAACTCAATAATACCTGCAGATCTCCACGGCAATGGAATCATGGTCTTTAGTAAGACCTCTTTCAGTTTGTAGTTCCCTTATAAGATTAGTGCTCTTCCTTTCCTTAATTGAGAAATAAAGAAATTTTAGATCGTCATCAGAAGAAGAAAGCCAATGCACTTTAGCACGTTGCTTGACTCATGCATTCTCCTTTTGTGTCAAGTTCATATAAGTTTCTTTTATATCTTTGGCATCTAGGAGAAGTTGAGTATCATTCAGGAATTTATCAAGCTTACCAAGTATTTCCAGTTGGTCTTTCTTAACCTTATCAATTTGAAGCTGCAGTGATGAGGAGTTCTTCATAGAAGCCTTGAGAACCTTTTTGACTTAGTTTAACTTATTAGAAAAAACAAATAAAGGATCCCCAGCTACATATCCAGCCCATGCTCTTTTGGTAGTCTCCTGAAAATCCTGGGAAAGCGCCCAATAATTACGAAACATGAAACGATGGACTGGTATACGGGGGTGGTGTAAGAAAGTAATTAAAGGGGAGTGATCAGACGATAAGGGAGGGGGAACATTATAATAAGAAAGGGGGAACTGATCCAGCCATCCAGAGTTACATAATACTCTATCCAGCTTAGAAAAGATGGGGTTATTTATCTGTTGGGTGGACCAAGTGTGGAAGAGTCCAGTGCTTGGGAGATCCATTAGCTCGCAATCGTTGATGCAGGTTTTGAAAGCTAGGGAGTTGTTTAAGGAAAGAGGGTTACCACCAGATTTTTCCTTACTCGAGAGACAGCAATTGAAATCGCCCATCAGAACCCAAGGGCGGTGATACAATTCATGAGAGAGCTCCAAAGAGAAGTGCGAGCTTGAGAATCATTTTCTGCATAAATACATGTAATAAGAAAAGTTTCAACTCCATTTATGGATACCATACCGTGGATGAACTGAGCAGAAATAACCAAAGGATTGAAAGCAACTCTATCTGAACACCACTTAATCCAGATACGACCGCCTTCCACAGTATCAAAATTTGAGCAGCTTTTTTCAGAAGGAAAAAGGGAGAATTTTTTAAGAAAGAAGGGATTAAGAGATGCCTCAGAATTTATCTTTGTTTCCAGACAAATTCGAGAAAACTCCTTAATAAGTTAAATTGGTCGAGCTTGCCCTCGCGCTAAACCTCGGACATTCCAGACACCTAGATTGGGAAGGTTCATTGAGAAGAAGAAGTAGAGGGATTTTTGCCCTTCTTATATTTGCCTTTTTGATTGGAAGGGGTAGCACTCGGATTGGACTTCGCAACTTCACTATCTTGTACTAACTTCTTTGGAGTGTATCGATCTTTTCCTTATCCCTCTGTTGATCAACTCGTGTGGGGGAAATGGCTGCTGATCTGGTTGTGACTCCCAACCTATAATGATCGCTAAATGAGTTAGGAAAGGTTGCATTAGGATTTTGTACCTCAAGTGTAACAGGATCAGCCTCCTGTACAGTAGGGTCATCTAATTGAGGTGATAAAATGGGAGACTGATTGAGATCGGTTGTTAGAATATTTTGAGGCAGAGTTTCATTTGCAGCTACATCCACAGCCAGTTCACCTTCCTCCATAGTAGAATGATCTTCCAAAACTTTGAAATTATTATTTAGCTGCATACCTTTTGTCGGTTGTCTGCTACTGCTCCTGCCACGATTTGGAATACGTTTTGTGTTAGTTTGTGGACGTATAGCTTGAACCCGAGGACACGATTTATCATCGTGAGAGAATGTTTGGCAATGAGAGCAAACAGATGGCTTCCAATCATACACAATGGGTTGATCAATTTCATTCCATTCATATTGATTGGGATAGAGTCTGGAAGAGTGGAAGACGTATTGATCTGCACACATATGCGAGCAAATGTAATCCTGGCTTTTGAAGCAGTTAAGTTATCGACAGCAAGAGGAACTCCTATTTTGCTTGCAATCTTCGAAAATCCCTTTTTGTTCCAGCAACAAAGAGGAAAATTTGGTAGTTTGATCCAGAGAGGTATCTCGTGAACCTGCTATTTTGATGGCCGAAAATCCCAAGCCCATTTTTGAAAGACGAATGGCCTACCGTTGAGAAAACAGGGTCCATCGTTCAACACTGCATTGTAATCCTCATGGCATGAGAATCTGAAAAGGAAGAAGTCCCCTTCCAGGGAAAGCAATTCTAGGGTTCCTTTGAATTTCCACTTCTTCTTAACCGCGGCTAGAAGTGATCCATAGTATGGGCGCTTTCCAATAGCATGGCCGACCAAGGACAGATTCCACTCCTTCTGTCCCTCTAATAGATCTTCCTCTGTGAAGGACACCTCAGAGGAATCAGAGGGGATGAAGGATAGGGGAAAATCCCTGCTTTTATCATTCTGAGCTAACAACAACTCCTTCCAATTACAAAGACTACGAGAGCCATCGGGTGGAACCCCAGCATCCGAAGAAGAAGGATTGTTAGAAGAAAGAGGAGGAAAAGCCTCGTGGTCCATTATGAATAAAACAAAAGCAATGCCCCTGACCTCCGGCAGAAGCCGGAGGTCAAAGAAAAGAAAAGAGGAGAGAAGCGAGAGGAAGGCCCAAACAGAAAGACAATGACCTGGAGAGGGAGAAGAAAGGCGCAAAGCGAGAACCCAAAAACCAGAGAAACCCTAGCCGCATCCCGTTATTTGCAAGATGGTCTTCTGCCTCCTTCTTGAGGCTAGTTTTTGTCTGCTGAATGATTTTTGAACAGATTTTGATGAAGCCTGAATATTTTAAACTAGAACATTTGATCATTTATTTGTATTTTTAAATGGAACATATTTGTTTGTTATTTGACAAATTGTTTATTAAATGCTTGAAAAATGTTTGCCTGATGGTTTAGGGGCCGATGAAGCTCCTTCCATATTCTTGCAGCAATTTTCTTCATTCCTACAATTTGGCTTCACTCTCAGTCCGTCAGATCTCTCTCCTCATTTACCATGACAACCAAACTACACTATTCTTAGTCGTTTATGTTGATGATAGACTTCTCACCGAGTTTGATTCAATCAAATTACAACAAACTATCAACAATCTTCAGCACTACTTTGAGCTCAGAAATTTTGGCGCTCCATCTCAATTTCTGGGAATACACATTCAACCAATTTCCCATGGTATCCCCCTCCAACAATTTACCTACGCCGCAACTATTCTGGACAAAGCTGAAATGACCGATTACCGCTCAATCATTACCCCTCCACCATAGAAATTTCAAAGCTTCAACCAATCGACACACCGTTGCATAATCCAATCTTTTATCACCAATTAATTGGTGCCTTACAATATCTCACCCTCACAAGACTTAGCGTATCCTTTGCTGTCAACATCCTTAGCCAACATAAGCATCAACCTGTTACCAATCATTTCCACTTAACAAAAACTTCTTTCGTATCTTCACGGCACTATTCATCTGGAATTTCCTGTTCTCCAAGTACCTTTTAGACTACACTTTTATGTTGATGCTGACTGGGCAACTCTCATGACAACCAATCCACCACTAGTTTTTGCTCGTTCCTTGGACACACTCTTCTTTCTTGGCATGTTAAAAAGCAACAAATGGTTGCCCGATCATCCACTGAAGCAGAATACTGAGCTCTCACCATGGCTGCCATTGAGATCATCTGATTATGCTAGCTTCTCAACGACTTCCACATTCACACAGAACCACCCCTTTACCGTGACAGCCTCTCAGCTATAGCCATCGCCAACAATCTGTTCTTTCACGCAAGAACTAAGTACATGGAGATTGACTATCATTACATCAGAGAACAAATTAAACTTCACACTATACAAGTCCTTCACATTATCAGCCCGCTGACCATCTAACCAAATCATTATCCAAGACTTACTTTCAGCATCTCAGATACAAACTGACCCTTTGCCAAACTCCACATCAACTTGAGGGGGGCTAATAACAACCTCATATGGGCTGTTACAATAAAATTTCTCCTCAGCAACTCTTACCTTATATACATATTACATATTACCTTATATCTCAGTGCTGTTAAAAACCACTGTTTTTACTAATCAATTTCAGTCTCACTTTACCTTGTCTCTTATCTTCGAGTTTACCTCTTCTTCTCTTTAAACTATTAAAAAAGCACGTCCATCTGAATTTTTTTCATACTCGCACAACTTTCTCAGTAAAATTGCTTACTGCTTCAGACTATTAAATATTGTAGCCTATTTATTGACTTTTACAATTGAGCATGAACTTACAAACCTGATTTTAAGCAGGAGGAGCTGCAATCACTTGAAGAAGCTCAGCCTGTTTCTAGATGCTGTAAAGAGTATGCGCCAAAATTTTGTTCAGTTTCTTTTATAAGCTTTTCTTTCCTTCCCTATATCCAGTTTTCTTAAACGCTTAATTACCATGCAATTAAAAGCATGATATGGTGATGCATTTAACTATTATGAAATTGTAGGATGCTTAAAACCATCTGAATTATTTGCTATTAAGTTCCTGAAAACAAGATTTTAACCCTTTACTAACTATTGCTAATAAGTTTCTAAGTATATTAAATACTTATAAGGGCATTGGGATTCATAAGCATACTTTCTCTTATTGAAAGCTTATGCCTAAAGAGACTTTTACAATTCTGATCCATTAACATTAACTTTATGAAGGCAACGAGCCTTTATCTGTTGCACTTTCTTCCTGACGCAAGTTACTAACCGTAACTTTGGCAGGGTTGACGAATTTGTGCAAACAAAGGTAGATCCATTAATACCACAGTATGATTCCTTGACCATGTTTATTAACCTTTGATGGTTTGTTAGCTCATTGAATCGTTTCTTATTATTATTATTATTTTAACAGAAGAAGAAGAAACGAAAGTCATGTTCCTTTATTAAGTCACTCAGGTAATTCAGCTCCCTTTCTAGCTCTTTCACAGGTTTCAGATTTGGAACATTTACAAACTTCTCCTAAATTTTGATTACTTCACACAGTTTGTAGCCAATCACAACCCTCAAGTATTTATACAGCATCATGAGTATCTGTTCATGTGCTCAATAATCTTTAAAACTCTTTTAAAGTTTTTCCTATGCTAGATCAAAGCTTTACTGCAACTTCTCATGGCTGTGCTGCTGCTCATGCCCTTGCTCTCTCCGGCCCAGAAAGCCCAGAAGATGTGCTCTTCATAGTCTACATAGCTGCAATTCCTGTACTGGAAGACATGATTGCACCTGTTGCGATTATAAGAAATTCTGTGCTTTGCCTCGCTGCAATTTTCCGAGATTCACTTGCCCCAGATGTTCTTGTGGATGTGTCTGGTACTGTTGCCCCATTTGTAAAGAGCAGCGGTTCTGCTGCTGTGACAAAGCATGCTGCAGCAGCCAATGTCTTTGTTGATCAAGTTTTTTTTTTTTCTTTCTTTCTTAATAGTCATTCTTTTGAAATGTCTTGTTCTCTTACAGTTTTGTGGTTTTAGTTTATGTTCTCCTTGTATAATCTCTTCCAGTTCTACTAAGAAACAGTGTTAAGATTTAATCTCTTTTACATCTTTGTCTAAAAACTTTTTTCAAAATAAAATGTCTTTATATCTTTATTGTTGAATGTGATTTATATTGTCTTCCAAATCTTCAACTTCAAGGGGGAATAGTTCTTCCATTTTGGCAGTAATTCTGGCTTGATTTTATATTAACTATGGCTAGTATTTCTGGTTTATCCTCCAAAGAAAAGTTTTGCCTTTAAGCTTGTAGTGATTGTTAAAGAGATCAATTGTATGGTTTGAAGGAAATAGTTCATCTATGATGCTGGCTTACAACTACTGATAATAGTGATAATGACGACAACAATGATAATGATAAAAGTTAGAAAAGTAACTAGATAATAATACATGAGGAGATGAATCTTTTTTTGAAGTCTTTAAATTTCAAACTTATCATGGGTCAGATTCTGAAATAGAAATAAAAGTTTATATTCTTGATAAGAGTTTTTTCATATCATAATGATCTTAGATAAGTTTCATATATTTATTGATAGCAAAAACAATAAAATACTAAAACAGGCTAATAAATTAACAGACAATACATTATTAATAAATTAAATGATAATAATTGGAGTAATTCCAATAACTCTATGTTGACCTTCACATATGTGTCATAAGTCGTTAAGTTAATTCGGCGGACTTGAGGAGATAAGACGCAAATTAAAGCTCAAAATGCACTGGGCATCACTGAAAATGGTTGAAACGATCTCCGATCGATAAATGGATTTCGTCGTCGCGTTCAGAACGTCGAAATTGATCAAAATATAAATATTGCATAATCTAAGCGTGATAAAGCTCGAGCTATATGTGTCGGCAGCTGCCAGTCGGGATCTGCGGCGATGTCACGACGACCTCTTCGCGAAATTGATCGCCCGTTAGTTTTGAAACATCAAAACTATCAAGTCGGATCGTGCTCAATTGGATGATCCGCAAATGTCGAATGATCTGAAGTGACGACGCGCAAATCGAGATTGAAATGCATTGGACGTCACCAAAATCAACCCAAATGACCATCGCGTTCAGAACATCGAAACTGGTCAGAATATAAATATTGCACAACTTGGTGATCAACCGATCGAGTCGTCAACGCGCATGCACACATATCGAGGTCAGGAGGCATCGACGCAAACTAAACGATCTTCGTTCACGAAATTGATTGCGTCGTTAACTTCGAAATGTTAAAATCTATTGAATAAGCATTCGCGCACGACAAGTCGAATGTCGGCGGTCAGCGCGCACATTTTGGTGAAATAGACTCTCGATTTGACGTCGACTTGAACCAAACGGCCCCCGATCGCAAAATGGACTTTGTCGTTGCATTAGAAACAATGGAATAACCTTAACTTGATATATATTGACCATGTGATTTTATCGGTATAAAATTCACATTAAAGTGGTTTAATCCATTTAAAAATCAATTTAAAACATAATAAATCCAACCTAAATCCCTCTAGTGACACGACTCCTCTTCACACGAGGCGCGCGAGTTGAACTCCCTCTTGTGGCCGCGACCATAGACTCTTCGCCGACGCCGCCGTGAAGCTCTTCCCTTTCCACGGGATCAAAGCTGTTCCCTCTGTTCCTCCGGAGAAAATATTACGTCCGGTCGCGTAACTGCGTGGACTCCAATCCCGACATGTGTCGGTTTTTTCCCGTTTCTGGGTCGCGGGCGGTGAGATAACGGACGGCTTTCCGGCCCGACCCGTAAGCGTCGATAATGCGGACGGCATCATTTCCCCCGACCCGCCCGTTAGTGTCGTTCAAAGCGGAAAAGAAGAGCGAAACATTACCGGCGTTCGACATTCCTTTCCGGAAGGATTTTTCTCGCCAGCTCCGTTGTCGATCGAGCCGCGTCGGGCTCGCTTGGTATAGCAAATCATAAATTGAGGTATTGTAGGTGACTACATGAGGTATTTACATACATTCCGAACTTGAATGAATTTAGGGTTTACTCTGTTCTTCACGATATCTGATGAAAGATTGGTTTTTTTATATGTTATTTTGTATCGACTCTGTACCTCTTTGGAGTCTGACCAATTTGACCTTTTTTTTCATTTTCTTTTGCCAACTCCTTATGATTATGTTCATTATATTCAAAAGGAAGCATTTGATGGCAGTTTGAATGATTTCTGGGTAGTTTAGTGCATCTGTATTCTGTGTACCTCTTTGGAGTCTGATATTTTGACCTTTTTTTTCAGTTTTTTTTTGCCAACTCCTTATGATTATGTTTAGGGCATTATAATGGAAGCATTTGATGGCAGTTTGGGTGATTTCTGGGTGGTTTAGTGCATCTGTACTCTGTGTACCTCTTTGGAGAACTATTTTGACCTTTTTTCTAGTTTTTTCCAACTCCTTATGATTATGTTTAGGGCATTATAATGGAAGCATTTGATGGCGGTTTGGGTGGTTTGGTGGCTTGCATCATACCTGTACCTCTTTGGAGGGTGGATCAATTTTGATCTTTTTTTCCATTTTTTTACTCCTGATTATGTTTAGACATTCTAAGGAAGCATTTGATGTCGGTTTGGGTGATTTTGGGTGGGTATTTTTGCATCATGTGTACCTCTTTGGAGGTGAGATCTTCTTTTCCAGTTTTTTTTTAACTCTTATGATTATGTTTAGGGCATTATAATAGAAGCATTTGATGGCAGTTTGGGTGGTTTCTGGGTGGTTTAGTGCATCTGTACCCTGTGTACCTCTTTGGAGGGTACAGACCTCTTTTGATCTTTTTTTACAATTTTTTTTGGCCAACTCCTTATGATTATGTATAGAGAATTATAATGGAAGCATTTGATGGCAGTTTGGGTGATTTTGGGTGGGTATTTTGTATTTGTACATTGTGTACCTCTTTGGAGGTCTGGATCTTTTGACATTTTTCACATATTTTTTGCCATCTTCTTATGATTATGTTTAGAACATTTACAAAGGAAGCATTTGATGATTTGTGGTTTGGGTGGTTTAGTGCATTCTGTGTACCTCTTTGGAGTACGATAAAATTTGACCTTTTCACATGTTTTTTTACAACTTCTTATGATTATGTTTAGAACATTAGGAAGCATTTGATGGCGGTTTGGGTGGTTTGGGTGGTTTAGTGCATCGCACTATGTACCTCTTTGGAGGGTACAAATCAATTTTGACATTTTTTCACATGTTTTTTTGCCAACTTCTTATGATTATGTTTAGATCATTGTAAAGGAAGCATTTGATGGCAGTTTGGGTGATTTCTGGGTGGTTTAGTGCATCTGTACCCTGTGTACCTCTTTGGAGGGTACAGATAAATTTTGACCTTTTTTCACATATTTTTTTGCCAACTTCTTATGATTATGTTTAGAACATTGCAAAGGAAGCATTTGATGGCAGTTTGGGTGATTTCTGGGTGGTTTAGTGCATCTGTACCTCTTTGGAGGAATTCTGGATCAATTTTGACCTTTTCATATTTTTTTTCAACTTCTTATGATTATGTTTAGAACATTACAAGGAAGCATTTGATGGCGTTTGGGTGATTTTGGGTGGTTTAGTGCATCTCCAGTACCTCTTTGGAAATCTGGATCAATTTTGACCTTTTTTCACATATTTTTTTGCCAACTTCTTATGATTATGTTTAGAACATTGCAAAGGAAGCATTTGATGGCAGTTTGGGTGATTTCTGGGTGGTTTAGTGCATCATCACTGTACCTCTTTGGAGGTACAGATCAATTTTGACCTTTTTTATATGTTTTTTTACTTATGATTATGTTTAGAACATTACAAAGCATTTGATGGCGGTTTGGGTGGTTTGGGTGGTTTAGTGCATCGTATCATGTGTACCTCTTTGGAGGGTACAGATCAATTTTGACCTTTTTTCACATATTTTTTTTCAACTTCTTATGATTATGTTTAGAACACTGCAAAGGAAGCATTTGATGGCAGTTTGGGTGGTTTTGGGTGGTTTAGTATCATCTGTACCTCTTTGGAGGTACAAACCATTTTGACCTTTTTTCCATTTTTTTATCCAACTCCTTATGATTATGTTTAGCATAATGGAAGCATTTGATGGAATTTTGGGTGATTTTGTGGGTATTTTGCATTTGTACCCTGTGTACCTCTTTGGAGTACGGATCATTTTGACATTTTTTCACATATTTTTTTCTTAACTTCATGATTATGTTTAGACATTCAAAGGAAGCATTTGATGGCGGTTTGGGTGGTTTGGGTGGTTTAGTGCATGTACCACAGTACCTCTTTGGAGGTCTGGTCAATTTTGATCTTTTTTTTTATATTTTTTGCCAACTTCTTATGATTATGTTTAGCATTGCAAAGGAAGCATTTGGAGATTGTTTGGTGTGATTTTGGGTGGGTATTTTGCACATTGTACCTCTTTGGAATTCTGAGACCTTTTGATCTTTTTTCCAATTTTTTTTCCAACTCCTTGATTATGTTTAGCATTATAATGGAAGCATTTGATGGCATTTTAGGGTTGTTTTCTGTGGTTTAGTGTATATGCTCGTGTACCTCTTTGGAGTGGACCATTTTGATCTTTTTCCAGTTTTTTTGCCATCCTTATGATTATGTTTAGGCATTATAATAGAAGTATTTGATAGCTTTGGGTGGTTTACGGGTGGTTTAATTACATGTACTGGTACCTCTTTGGAGGTGCAGATCATTTTGACTAATTGTCTCAAGTTTAATGCGAGAAAAGGATAACTTGAGGTGCGCCTACCATGAGAAATGTGTTGATAATATTACGACGCTTTCGATGAAGCCACATTTTAAAGCTTCATCTCCATCAATTCATTAGACTCCATGGCATCAAGCAAGACTCGGTTGCCATTACATCGATCCTGTCTTGCTGGGACATAAAAAAACAAACTTTCCTGTTGGGTGGGCAGTACATTCCTTTCACCCCTGATGAAGTTGCATTGATGATAGGGATGCCAACAGAGGGAAAAGGTTGTATGGCGAAATCTGCGTGTTCTCATCGACTGACGAGAGAATTATGGCTCGTTGCTGACATTTGTGCGATTGTATATACGTTTTCTTCTGTCAAATCTATTTTTTGTATATCACAATTACAGGGTGGCATCGGAATTGATTGCTTACGCTGATGATATAGATAGATTTGTTGAGTACAACTGGGCAGATGCCATTTGGGACTTCTAGTCTCAATTTGATGTTATTATCAAAGATTGCAGTGGTTACATGAGTGGATTTGTCACTCTTGATGGTATGTTTTATATCTCCATGTGAAATATAATATAATATTCTAATATAATATGTCATATAAAACAAACATTCTAATACTGGGCTCCTTGGTTTGACATATAATAATATCACTTAGTTCAAATAAGAATGTATCCATTTATGTTGTATGTCTTCAAAATTTTTATCCTTTTACCACATGTGCCTTTCATTCGAGGACTTATTGGAAGGCGAGGTGGCTCCTTCATCGAGTCCCTCAACAATCTACATGATGAGCAGGTAGTAAGTTTTAAGTCCAATCTGACTCTTGACTCTCCCTATATCTCCTCGACATATTCTCGCCTTAATACTGGAGGTTGGATGCTTGGTGGAGGTTCTTTACTATCGAGGATGTTCTATCCGAGCGTGAGGTCCCTACCAAATGTAGGGAGGTTCCTAGTGGTCACCGGGAAACTCTTGAGGGAGGCTACTGAGCTTCCCCATGGATGGTACCCAGGAGACTACGATGTACCACGAGGAGGGTACATGAGGAAGCTCTTGTGGAGGCTACCACGGAGATTCCATCGAGTTGGATACTTCAAAGGGGAAGCTGGAATTGGTAGGAGAAGTTCTTGTGGAGGCCACCACTACACATGGCGATGCTCCCGTAATTGGCGATTGAGCATGGTGTTAAAGCTCAGATAAGAAAGAGGAAAATTGCTTCCCCTTTCACACACACTTACAGAAGTCTCGAGCAAGAACAAATGATGTGGTGGCCTCCACTCAGTCAAGCAGAGGTATTAAGTTACTTTATTTTAAATTTGAGATAATAGAAATAGTCTTTCACTAAATTTTTTGTATAGGTTATCAGATGATGCAATAAAGGTCGATGACAATCTTGTTGTGGTGGAGGAGCATCAGAGGTATTAATAATCTCGACCTCGAAGTCATATAGCTCGTCATCACTAAATTATTTTAGGGTTAGCAAGATGAGCCAATAGAGATCGATGACCCAGACGCCATCGTGGTGGTGGAGCATCATTGGAGGTATGCATCATCTCGAGATCGATTTATATATAGTGAATGTAGCTCTTCATCATAGCTTTTGTCATCGATAATTTCGTTGTGCATCGAGGCACTTCATGTTGTCGAGTTCTCATCCATATCCTGCCGATGCTCGATCTTATTGACACGTCATGCTCGGTTCAAGGACAAAGTCAAGCCTCGCCGTCCTTCATAATAAAATAACTTCTCGTTGAGATCACTTTAAAATATTTATTAATTGCGGTGATGATGATTTGGGAATATCATTATTGCACGAGGCGGTCGATGAGTTCGTGGATCAATATCTCTCGATGCATACATTGATGCCTTCCTACTTGAGAAATGCTGCTCGCCGTATGTCCCATATTTGTACATTTCATGCTTGCATTGGGTATGTTACCCCACAGGAATGTTCGGTATTACGATTCAGTTCTTGTTTGCTTAGATGAAAGCTGTAATGTGTAATCGTTCTCTTCTTTCTCCTGCAGAGTTATGCCAGGTACGGCCTGAAGATGGAAAGCAAGATGTTCATCATCATCGGATAGTGTGTCGGTGAGTTAATCTTACTGCCAGTTATAGATAATCAGCACTGGACACTCTTGGTTGGACATATTAAATTAGAGGCCTGGTATTTTTATGACTCATTGCCCAAACCAACCCATAAGAGCATTCTTCCTGAGATTGTAAGAACTGTTTTCAAATCTAGTTCATCTTTACTTTTTTTTTCCTGGTCTAACTTATTGAAATTTTTTTCAGCCTATTTAGATCAAATTACTTGTTGAAGATGTCGCTTTTTGCGATCCAAGAAAATGGCCAATCGACATAGTGAGTGGGATACGTCAAGAAAATAGTGTCATTGCTGAATGTTTGTCTGCAAATACATGGAGGCGTGTCAATGAAACCTCAGGTGGTGGGTAGACCAAGATTGGCCAAAGATAATGAATATATTTTGAGTTAAACTACGCTACATTTTGTTTGGGACTTAAAATCCCAGTGAGAACAATATTATTTTGTGATATAGGATTTTGTTTAATGCATCATTGGGTGGCTTTGAAGGCGAATTTTTTTTTTTTTTTTTGAAGTGCATGACACGGGATGATATTTTACTCGCTTTGTTTAACTTCTCCTCTCATCTCATATAGTTGAAGTGCATGGACTGGGATGATATTTTATTACGCTTTGAAGACTCATTTATTGAAGTGCATGCATGATTAGTGAAGCTCCCAAAATTTAATTCAGAGCTCTTCTTCAAGCAGAAGAGATCAATGGGAGGAACTCATCCCTCTCTCTTGCTTATTCTCCTAAGTCACACAATAGAGAAGAAGAAGATGACTTGGCATGGAGGTGAATGCAATAAAGAGTGATTTCCCTGCCATAAAGAGTGATTCTGCATTGTATATTTTCCTTGAATATTGAGCATTTCTTTGTCATGAATAGTGATTCTGCATTGTATATTTTCACATATGATATGGATCTATTTGTATTTTATAGTGATGATTGATAATTCTCGTGTTCAGTTCTATGAGATGGATCTGTAAAAAATAACTTTTCAAAATAAAATTGAACAATGATTTAGAAGTTTAAATATTCAGAGTCACTAAAGTACCCTTTGAATAAATGCTTAGGTTTTTCGCTAAATGGCTCTGTTGTTTGTTTTATGATTAATGACTGTTAAATATATTTAGTTGATATGTAGTGTAGTTATATCTGTGATGATTTAATGAAGTAGTGTGGTTTGTTGCAGCTATATATAAATCAAAATCGAAATATTGAGAATACATTTTGGAGTGGGGCTTTTTTCTTGAGTTAAATCAAAATCGAAATCATTGATTTGAATAATTATATAAATTAAGCCTCTTATGAATCTATTCGAGTTTAAGAAAACTTCATTTTATGGTAACTCAAAATATTGAGAATTTCTATTATTCATGTGCATATATATTTTAAATTTTAGATATTAGTTCAATGATTTGAAGAAGTTATATATAATAAATTTTTTTTTTAATTTATCGACTTTAGAGGCTTAATTTATTCGATTACAGAGTCTGAATTTTTTATAATAGATTATAATATATCCTTTGCAATGCTCTATACATAATCATAAGGTTGGGAAAAAAGCGCAAAAGATCAAAAAAAATTCGTACCCTCAAAGAGGTACAGAGTCTGGCACTAAACCACCCAGAAACCACCCAAGCGCCATCAAATGCTTCCTTTTATATACATAATCATAAGGAGTTGGCAAAAAAAACACGGAAAAAAGGTCAAAAAAAATCAGTACCCTCAAAGAGGTACAGATATAAAAATACCCACCCAAAATCCCAAACGACATCAAATGCTTCCCATGCTATACATAATCATAAGGAGTTGACAAAAAAATGGAAAAAAAAATCAAAATGGTCTGTACCCTCAAAGAGGTACCTGATCTGAATACACTAAACCATAATCCAAGCGCCATCAAATGCTTCCATCTACCCAAACATAATCATAAGGTTGGCAAAAAAAAAAACATAGAAAAGGGTCAAAATGATGCAATCAAAAATGAGTACAAAGTTGGCAAAAAAAGCTAAAAAAATGTTGTACCCTCCAGGTACCAGTCTGGTAAAATACCACCAAAACCATCAAATCCAAATGCTTCCATTATAATGCCTAAATATAATCATAAGGAGTTGGCAAAAAAGCGGAAAAAAAGGGTAAAATGGTGCACCCTCAATTACCAGTACTGATGCACAAAACCAAATCCAAAAAGCGCCATCAAATGCTTCCATTATAATGCTAAACATAATCATAAGGAGTTGGCAAAAATTGGGAAAAAAGGGTCAAAATGGTCAGTATCCTCCAAAGAGGTACAGTCTGAATGCACACTAAACCACAAATCCATATAAATGCTTTGATGCCTAAACATAATCATAAGGAGTTGGCAAAAAAACACGGAAAAAAGGGTCAAAATGGTCGTACCCTCTCAAAGAGGTACATCTGAGTTGCAAAAAAGCGAATATTAACCAGACGATGTAAAATACCCACTATCAAGCATCAAATGCTTCCATTATAATGCCCTAAACATAATCATAAGAGTTGACAAAAAAGCGGGAAAAAAAGGGTCAAAATGGTCAGACCCTCAAAGAGGTACAGTCTGATGCACTAAACCACCGAGAATCCACCCAAAGCTCAAATGCTTCCATTATAATGCCTAAACATAATCATAAAGTTGGCAAAAAAAATTGGAAAAAAGGGTCAAAATGGTGCAGTACCCTCAAAGAGGTACAGTGAATGCACTAAACCACCATCCACCAAATTGCCATCAAATGCTTCCATTATAATGCTAAACATAATCATAAGGAGTTGGCAAAAAAATTGGAAAAAAAAGGGTCAAAATGGTCGTACCCTCAAAGAGGTACCGAGTGCAGATACACTAAACCACCGAAATCCACCCAACCGCCAAATGCTTCCTTTGCAATGCCCTAAACATAATCATAAGGAGTTGGCAAAAAAAAATGGAAAAAAGGGTCAAAAATGGTCTGTACCCTCCAAAGAGGTACACAGAGTACAGAAGTTGGCAAAAAAAACTGTCAAAAAATGTTCTGTACCCTCCAAAGAGGAATGAGTGATGCAAAATACCACCCAAAACCATAGCCAAATGCTTCCATTATAATGCCAAACATAATCATAAGGAGTTGGCAAAAAAAAAGCGGAAAAAAAGTCAAAATTGATCTATTATTGATACATATTTATTGATCTTGTCGATGATTACAATTTCCGCTAGGATTAACTCAATCACTATTGCTTAAAGAGCTACAAACACACCGGTCAAAATCTCCTAGCTAAATCATCAAAAGCGGATAATGTCATGTATCAAAATGTTTTCGAGATAATATCCATCATCGCTTAGTGTACCCTTCGATTGTTTCATTGTGGAGCTCGAGTTAAATTCTGCATGTAGAACATCGTAGTTGATACTTTCTTACGACATATGTGTGATATTATGTGCGTACCTCAAAAAAAACTTTGGCATAGCGAGAAAGGTGATGCAACTTGTGAGGAAAGCACCCAACGCTATCGGGCTGTAGTTTGGTTTTACGCAACAAAAAAAGTAGAAGGGTTTGAAGATTAATAGCAATATTTAAAATACCAAAAAATAATACGCAAGTAGAAAATTACTCTTGGCTTTCTTGGATCTCTCCCAATATCCCTTAAGCCTTGAGTTGGAAACACCCTTTGGACGTTGCTTAATTGGATCTTTTAAGATGTCTTTTCTCTTATCGTAATTGTTCTTCTTCTTAAGCGCTTTGTCGGTTGGAGAATTCCACTTATTATAGAGTCGACATCATCATATAGTTTTTAGGGATCCAAGCATATAGTCCTCGACTCTCTTATTGCCCTGCGCGCTTATTTGATATGCATATCGACTTATGTGGTTCAAAAATAATGCGAGCATTTCCATCGTGCTTGCCACATCTCTTAATTTTTGTATGCACTATCATGTAAATATCCCTCTTTGCTCTAGTAGACCATCGCATGAGAAGATACTTGTCCGAAATGCGCACAACATCTTCCTGACTAAGAACTCTGATATAATGGGCACAAAGTAATCCCATCATCTCAAATTTTTTGCAAGTACAAGTTACTTCTAGGGTAGTCCTATCGAAATACATAGCCCATATTTTGGATGCATTTTTATTCTCTAAGTTTCTTACCAAATACTCCATGGTGCTGTCATCTGACTTAGTTACTGATAGGCCCCAACCCCATGCAAAAATTCCTCTTCAAACATAGTGTAAACCTTTCTTGTATAAAACATAGCAGCTTATTTTAGAATTGGACTGGTCTTAACAACAGAACAATCGATGGCATTTACACTTGAAGTCTTCGTCATGTTCATTGCCATGTCTCCATAACCTTTTCCAACCCCAAGAAACAATCGTGGCGAACTTGTTGGTTTAGATATTCCATGACATACATTGTTTGGACTCACTCGCGTTGACAAGATGCCCATCGAGAATGAGTCCTTCTTGAATCAGTGGACCACTTGGATCTAATCTTATAAAGCTCAGACAGCCAAGCATGATCATGCAAATTACCTTCTTCTAGCATGGCAGACCAAGCCTCTTTAAACTCTTCCCTCAGTCACTTACTCATGCATTTATAAAATAGGCCTTGTCTTATTACTATTAAAGCAATGAACCTTGGAAAGCTTTCTTTGAAATATGCCATTGGCACTATGATGAGTATGCGGAAATATAATTTCAATAGCTCTCCATAGCTAATCTTGATCGGTGAATATTGTTATAGGATGTCGTCATTCATCTAGAAGAAAAGTTTGGAATAGCCATGAGAATGACTCAATTATCTCTTCGATAAAAGGCTACTCCAAATAATATATTTTGCGTGATGATTCACTCAAAAAGAGGGCACAAGAGATTATATTTATTGAGTCGATAGCTTGTATCAAAAATTATCACATCCCAAAATAATCATATTCTATCCTAGACATGCCATTATAAAAAAAAAACTTACTAAGCGATCATCAATGCTTACATCCATGCAAACATCCCATCCGATGCTTTCTCCATTTGTATTAATGCATTACCATCACCATTTGCAATCCTCGATCTTTTCTCTTTGAATAAAATTGAAAGCATCTCTTTTGGTGAACGATATTCTCTACGCCGACTTCCGTTAGATAGGCGATGCATCAGTTGCTCTAATACCGACCTTGTCATTGTCTTACACGGATGCCTTTTCATCGCTAATGCATCTGTGATCACGAGAAGATGTAGGTTAGCGACTCGCCAAGAATGATTATGACTTTTACGTATATTTTTTAATCGTCCAATTCCAAATCACAATGAATCTAATGTGGACAATAGGTTCTTGTATCAACTTTCGGAATTTTATCAAGCTATTTAGGCGAGACTTCTTGGACCTTTTGCACATAGAAAATCTTTTGATTTTAATTTCTTTGAGCTTAATAACTAGTATGGTCCTTTGAAGCCAATTTGATGTGCATAGTCAGATCGGTGCATATGCTCCTTTCATTACGAGCGATTGTAAGGAGTTTCTCAAATATGGCTCATTAGCATTTACAGCGAGCAGATACAAAAATATGTTAGAAAATATAGATGGAAAATAAACCACCCAGAAATCACCCAAACTGCCATCAAATGCTTCCATTATAATTCTCTATACATAATCATAAGGAGTTGGCCAGAAAAAACTTTAAAAAAAAGATAGGTCAGTACCCTCAAAGAGGTACCACAGTCTGGATGCACTAAACCAGAAACCACCAAAGCGCCATCAAATGCTTCCATTATAATGCAAACATAATCATAAGGAGTTGGCAAAAAAAATTGGAAAGAAGATAAAAAAGTCGTACCCTCAAAGAGGTACACATGGTCTGAATGCACTAATACCACAAAATCCAGACATTAAATGCTTCCTTTGATGTTAAACATAATCATAAGGAGTAAAAATGGAAAAAAAATCAAAATTGATCACCTCAAAAGTACCTGAGATGCATAATACCCACCACCCAAAGCGCCATCAAATGCTTCCATTATAATGCTAAACATAATCATAAGGAGTTGGAAAAAAAGCGGAAAAAAGGTCAAAATGGTCAGTACCCTCAAAAGGTACCGAGTCTGAGATGCACTAAACCACCAGAAACCAAGCAATCAAATGCTTCCATTATAATGCCTAAACATAATCATAAGGAGTTGGCAAAAAAAATTGGAAAAAAATCAAAATGTTTGTACCCTCAAAGAGGTACAGTCTGAGATGCAAAATACCACCCAAAATCACCCAAACAATCTCAAATGCTTCCTTTGCAATATTCTAAACATAATCATAAGAGTTGGCAAAAAATATGTGAAAAAAGGTCAAATTGATCAGTACCCTCAAAGAGGTACATGATCTGATGCACTAAACCACCGAAACCACCCAAGCGCCATCAAATGCTTCCTATTCCATACATAATCATGAGTTGGCAAAAAAAGCGGAAAAGAAGATCAAAAGTTTGTACCCTCAAAGAGGTACATGTATGATAAAATACCACCCAAAATCAAACTTCCATCAAATGCTTCCATTATAATGCATAACATAATCATAAGGAGTTGGATAAAAAAATGGAAAAAAAGGTCAAAATGGTGCGTACCCTCAAAGAGATACAGGTCTGGATGCACTAAACCACCTAGAAACCAACGATCAAATACTTCCTTTGGAATTACATACATAATCATGTTGGCAAAAAAATTGGAAAAAAAGGTCAAAATGGTATGTACCCTCAAGAGGTACACAGTCTGATGCACTAAACCAAAACCATCAAGCGCCATTAAATGCTTCCTTTGCAATGCCTATACATAATCATGGAGTTGGCAAAAAAAAGCGGAAAAGAAGATCAAAAAGATGCGTACCCTCAAAGAGGTACCAGAATGCATCTAAACAAAAAATCACTCAAACAATCTCAAATGCTTCCTTTGCATTTAAATATAATCATAAAGTTGGCAAAAAAATATGTGAAAAAGGTCAAAATTGATCTGTACCCTCAAAGAGGAACATCTGAAAATAACACTCAAAATTAAATATTGACAAAAAAACATCAAATTGCTTAATTGGAAGTAATGAACATATTCTCTTCGGATAGAACAAGAATATCACTAATAAAGTAGAAAAATGCACGAGAAGCATTATCGATGAATTTGTATTTAATACATCCTCAAAATGGTTGTTATTTCCTCAACATTCTCCATCTTCATGGTTCTTTTGTAAAAGGAAATGAGATTTTTACATCTCTTCTCGACTCTTTTAACTTGGAAAAAAACTAACCTAACTAAATCATATATTTCTTTTAAATTCCTCCCTTGAGCGGCGCAGGCGAGGGAAAATGTATTCTGGCGCCATCCGTTAATCATCATCGGCGTACAGAGGGTCGGGCAAAAGCAGTCATTATCTCATTCAGTTAATCGACGGAGAAAAAAGGACCATGTCGTCATTGGATTAGAATGCATTAAAGCTACGTCTGGGATCGTAATATTTTCTCGTTCCTCCAGCGTTCCCATGAGGAATTCCTTTCCCTTCTAAACCACAGGACTCCTCAGCCCTCATTTTTGATTTTCCTTTTTCCTAATCGAGATCAAAAGTTTTCTCTCAAAATAAAAGAGGTAGAGATAGTTTTCTTCTTTTCCTTATTTCCTTATTTCCTTTCTTCTCTTCTTCGTTTTCCCCAATCAATGATATTTTCTTTATTTCTTTTCTTTTTTTCTTTCTTTTGTCTTTTCCCTTCTCAGAAGAAAGATCTTCTTCTTCCTTTTCCTTCTTTCCTATCTTTTCTTCTTCTGTTTTCCTCCAATCCGAAAATTGTTTCTTTTCGTTTCTTTCTTTAGGTTTCTATTTTTTTCCTTTTCCTTCTCCAAATCACAAAGAACTCCTCTCTTCCTCCCTTATCACTAATCGCTCATTTACACAAACAAAAGAAAAAAAAGAAAATTTAAGCCTCTTTCTCTAATTAATCTCAATTTCAACCTGTGAAGAACAGTCAAGGCGGGTTCTTCTTTTAGTTCGCCTCCTCATTATCCTTCAATTTTCACTTTTGCATAACGAAACACTTAAGATGGGTTCTTCTTTTGGTTTTATGCTTTTATCACCCTTCAATCTTTAAAGTGTCGGAGCTCCATCAAGCGGGTTCTTCTTTTGGTTTTTAGCATTGCATTCTTTGCATTACCTCTTCAAATTCATCTCACCGATGGAGAAACACAGATCTAGCTCGTCTTGGTTTCACATATCAACCAATCTCTTTGTCGATCTTTAGCACAAAGAATTAGAATATGTGAGATCTGTGAATGTGGATATATATACATATTTGTGTTTCTTTGTAGGTTTGAAGGCATCATTTTATGAGGGTGCGAGATAAAAAAAAATCTTGGTGTGCAAAACCACCGTTATGCTCATGAGGGCATACCGAGTGAGTTAACATCTGGTAGATGTCCCTCCCCTAGCTGAAATGTTGTTAAAATTTTTTAAAAATCTCATGAATTAGAAAAAAGAATCGGCTTAAGAACTTCACACAATGAAACCTAAAATTAAAATTCAAATTAAAAAACTCCAAACAAAAAGGAAGGAAAATAATATGCGACAAACATAAAATAAAATAAAATGAAAAGGAGGAGCGAAAACACTACGAGATTTATTCAACAGAGTTGAAAGCTTAAGTCTCTAGCAGCTCTTTCAAATGTCCTAACTCCAACCCTTCAAACAAATGGAATAGAATATAAGATTCCCCTTGACCTTATTTATAAAAATTAGAAGAGGTGGTGAATGATTTGCTTTCAAAAGAAAAGGAGGGGAAAAAAATTTGTATGAGAGTTCAAATAAAAAAGAGGGGAAAACAAATGTAGGAAAGTTTGAATAAAAAGAGGGAGAAAATGAGAATTACTTTGAGAGGTAAATATTCTTTTAAAATAACAAACTAAACATTCCTTTGAACGTAATGAAAACAAAAAAATTCATCATAATTCTTTGTACAAGCGAAGGTGATCTTAAATCAAAATCTACAAAAAATCACTTTCTTTGATCAAAATTAAGGAATTTTATTCTAATTTTGATTTTCAAAATCAATGATTTCATTAATTAGATGAAATTATCTAAGTTATAAACACTTGCATGTGCTCGGATATAAAGATTTCAAGTACAAATTTTAATGCGAAAGAAATTTATTAGTTGGAATTAAATGAAAAATCTAAAATCAATCTCATAATTAAGAAATAAACACTACATAAAGTCTCAAATACACCCGCATGTACTCCGATATTATGTTGAATGTTTAGCTTCAATGGATCTTGAGGTTATTTATCGGTTTAGTCTTAGGGCGAGTCAGGTTAACAAAACCTAAAACTTATAATAAAATTTCAAATTAGTGAAATATCTAAGCAGATTACGTGGGTGGCAGTAGTTATAATCCTTTGTTAGCAGCTAAACATAGTTGACATGATCTAAAGCTCTTAAATATATTCAAATTAATCAATATTTCTAATCAACTTAACTCAAATCAAATAGCAATCTGAAACTGCTTAAATAAAATTCTATCATTAAAAGCTTAAATCAAAACTCAATTTATCCACCTTCCGCAACTATTTGTGGGAGGTGACAAATTAAGAAAACTCTAGCTCACAAAGGAGCCAATGTCAAAAATTATTATGTTCACTTTCAATCAATCTCACGCGTGGGCGTGCTCGTGTCCTAATTGCGTGGCAGCGAGTAGGCTCCATAGATGAAGTAATTATGACCGAGTCCCGATGTGGTTTGGGTCGGACTCATTATATATTATGATGCATTGACCGTGCAGTATGCTTTCAATGGCTCACCCTTTGAGTTGTGAATCATAGAATTTATAATAGGGCAAACAACCCTAATTAAGATAAACTTAAGTCTGTCTCCTTAGACAAACCCACACCAGGTCTATAAGAATTTATTGGATGACGTAACTCATGTGTTGCTGATAAAGATCCTTTGGTCAGGTTGGGTCAACTACCTCCTCTAAGTAGGAGGATTTGCTGTCAGGGATGTGAACCATGGGATCTAGATGATACGTCATCATTCCCCCCATCCTGGTTTAAGCGAAATAATAAATTTCATAATCTAAATTTTGAAACTCCATATCTTTGCTTTACTATACATTAAACAATATAATGACTAGTCTTAATCAAAGTTCTCTCATTTATTGAGAGGGTAATTAACTATAAGGGCTTTTTTAGAAAACACGGAACCATCTAAAGTTCTCACCAAATGAGGATGAAATCTCACGGTAGTATCTTATCTACTTGATGCGGGCATCATCGTCACGTCTCATCGCGTCATCATCATAAAGCTTAAATCCATGATTGGGCCTTTTGTTATAATTTAAGTTATGTATTATTGGGCTTTTATATTTTGTATGTCTTGAGCTTATATGTATTGGCTATTCTTATGTCATGGCCCATATTCATTGTAGTAGGTATGACACTTTGGGTAGGTATGGAATGAGTGGTAGGTTTGATAATGGTAGGTTTGGTAGTATGTGGTGGTAGGTGTAGTTATGATGGTGTTAGGTTTGAGTTTGGACTTAGGTTTGAGTATTCTTAACTCTCCCTTTAATCCATAAATAGGAGACTCTTGTAATGCTTGGTACTTGAATTTGGAATGAAAGTTATCTTCTTAAATTTTTTTACTATTCTTTTGTGTGCTTTCCTCTTGGTGTGACTACTTGAGTGTGTGAGTTCACAACCCTTAGAAGGACTTCTAAGGAAGGCGTGATCTCCACTCAACGGATTGTTTGTAGAGGACTTGACTTATCCCCTTCTGGTTATTTTAAATGTTATAGGTTAGATCGTTCATAACTTTTTAGGTTATTTCTTTGCACTTATAAGATTGGTCTCTAGTGTGGTTGACATAACTTTAACTAAGATCTTTTCAACTTCACTAAATTCATAATATTATGAATGTGCTCAATAATAGTGTGCATTTATCATTACTCTTTGTGAAGATTTAAGAACTATCGGTGTAATAAACATCATATTATAAAAAGCACCCTTGTCCATATTTGATATCAGAGCAAGTATGTTTCTTTGGGAACATCTTGTTTAGTATTGAGTTTTATTTTTGCATTAGAGTAATCTTGCAATTCATTGTTAAAAAAAATCATACAAAATTTTTATCTAATTAGAGCATTTACTTACTTTTAATCGTGTCTTTGATTTCATTACATTGCATTTTTTTAAAAAAAAATTATTAATTAAGTATTTGCTTATATTAATATTTTTAAAAGAATATCATCATGTCAACTCATAGTGGTCTTAGATATCAAGATCAATCCTTAGATGAAAAACATGATTCCTATGAATTTTTACTAGAAAAAATAGAAAAGCTTACCCTTATGCAAAACCTTTAATGAATTCCAAAAGATTTGAAGCCTTAGAACAAAAGTTGGTAGACACAGAACACATTCACCAGAAATTAACCCAATCCTAGAACACCAACTTGAAGAGAGAGAAGGTCATCATGTTGATCCCGTTCCTCTTCCTCTCCCACCATCCACATTCTCTTATTAGACCGTTGTCTAGAACAACTTTAATGAATATCCTGAGTTTGATGAGGTACTTTCTCACCCACCTCATCGAATAGGAAGACAATTAAGACGAGATGAAGGTTATGCTCATCGAACTCCTTATGAGCATTATCCTCGATATTACAAAGAGCCATTACCTAATTTTGTTGCCATGCGTACTTAGAACGATGATGATGTTATTCGTAGGGTTAAAATTGATCCACCTACTTTTGATGGTGACTTGATCCTAAAATTTTCTTAGATTGGTTTAGACATGGACCAATAGTTTGATTGGATGCCCATGTCAGAAGAAAGACAAGTTCATTTTGCCTGCATGAAACTAAGTGGTCATGCTAAGACTTATTGGGTTAATCTCACATGAAAATATCAACGATTAGGACAACCACCTATTGCCTCTTGGGATGAGATGAAAGAAACTTTAAAGCAAAAATATGTACCATTAAATTTTCATGATCAACTTATGGATGAAATGACTACGCTTAAACAAGGATCTTTAAGCATTTGTTGAGTATATGACACACGGTTTGATGAATTGATGACCCGTTGTGATGTTAGAGAGGATCCGCACAATAATCTCTAGATTTAGATGCTTCTGGCGATATTGTAATGAAATGACAACTCGAAATTTATTCTCTTGAGGATGCATTTGTGGCGACTCAAATTGAACAATATCTTAGATCACAACCTTATAAGTGATTCACTTCATCTACAAACAACTCTCAATCAGCGTGTTAACCCTCTACTTTAGTAGTTCCTAAAGGACCAGTGAAATAAAGGAAAAGCTTTAGTGGGAACATCAGCTCTAAGACTTCTAGCATTACTTATTTTACATGTGATAAAATTGGTCACTATGCAAGTACTTGTCCTCGAAACTTACACTTAGATTATGAAAATGAGGATCAACAAAATGAAAATAATGATAATCAAATTGCGGTTGACCCTTGTGAAGAAGCTAGTGATGCGAAGAAGCATTAGATGAGTCTATATTTGTTATGCATTGTGTGTTAGCAACCCATGTAATAATGATTGGGCGCATCAATTTTTCACAGTTATTTTAAGAGTGGTGGAAAAGGCGTGTAAGTTAATCATTGATAGTGGCGGTTGTATGAATGTTATTGCTACCTCACTTTAGCTAGGATGAAGCTCACCCAGAGACCCACCAACTTATAAGGTTGCTTGGGTAGATAAGACCTCTATCTATATCTCAAAGTTGTCTTGTACCCATTCAATTAGGAGAATATAGTGATAAAATTTGGTGTGATGTTCTTTCGATGGATGTTGCTCATATACTTTTAGGTAGACCTTGGCTTTTGATATGGATGTCACAAATTATGGGCGTCTAATACATATGCTTTTAATTTTCAAGGTAAGAGAATTATCTTAAACCCATAAGCCTAAAGAGGTCACTCCACTTCAACCCCAAAATTCTTCTCCACCCAGAAAAGAAATCCCTACATTATTAATAAACATCAATTTCAACAAGAGATTAATGGGAATATCATTTTGCATTAGTTGTCCTAACCTCATCAACCTTGTGTTAAATCATTCTCATCAAGTGCGTGAACTTTTATTGGAATATCAAGATATTTATCGAAGAACTTCCTAGTGAGCTTCCCCATTAAGAAGTATCCACATGCCATAGAGCTAATTCTACGGATCATCACTCCCAAATTTGCCACATTATCATATGAACCCAAATGAACATGCAGAGCTAAAACAACAAGTTGATGATTTATTATCAAAAGGGTTTATCAGGGAAAGTTTATCTCCATGCGTAGTGCCTGCTCTTCTTACCCCAAAAAAGATGGTAGTTGGTATGTGTAGATAGTCGTGCTATAAATAAAATCACTGTTAAGTATAGGTTTCCCATACCTAGACTTGATGACATGTTAGATATGATGGTTGGATCAATATTTTTCTCTAAATTGATCTTAGAAGTGGATATCATCAAATTCTTATGAGAGAAGGTGATGAATGGAAAAACCATTCAAGAGAAAAGATGGTTTGTATGAATGGCTAGTAATGTATTTTGGGACTAATGCTCCAAGTACATTTATGAGTGATGACTCATATCTTGACCATTCATTTGAAAAATTTTTTTAGTTTGTACTTTGATGATATTTTAATTTTTAGTCAAACTAAGAGCGATCTTGAGAAACATTTACGATAAGTCTTTGAAGTGCTTCGTGAAGAAAGACTATATGTTCACTTAAAAAAATGCTCATTTATGACATCTTCAGTAATCTTCTTAGAATTCATTGTTTCTTGTGATGGCATCTCTGTCGATCCCGAAAAAATTAGGACTATTCAAGAGTGGCCTACCCCAACCACAATTCATGATGTATGTAGTATTCATGGGTTAGCCACATTTTATCGAAGGTTTATTCATGGATTTAGCACTATTATGGCCCCAATAACTCAATGTCTTAAAAAAGGAGACTTTATTTGGACAAAGGCAGCTGCTGATGCATTCTCTAAAATTAAAGAACTTTTAACAAGTCCACCGATATTACAATTGCCAAATTTTGACAAAGTATTTGAGGTATCATGTGATGCTTCTGGAGTTGGTATTGGAGGTGTTCTTAAACAAGAAGGTCATCCTATTGCTTTCTTTAGTGAAAAATTAAATGAAGCGTCGATATTCCATATATGGTATGATGTATGTCATCCAAACTTTATGTTATTGGCGACATTATCTTCTTTCACGAGAATTTATACTTTATTATAATCACGAAGCGCTTAAATATCTAAACACTCAAAAGAAACTTAGTTCTCGTCATGCAAAATGAGTTCAATTTCTTCAAGAATATACGTTTGTTCTTAAACATAAATCTGATGTCGAGAATAAAGTTGCGGATGCCTTAAGTAGAATATGTACATTATTAAATACCATGAGTGTGAAGGTTCGATTGAAAAGGTTAAAGATGATTATCCTAATTGTAAAGATTTTCAATAAATTTTGAATCTTTGAAATTTGATATTTCAATTAATAGTCAGATTATCAAATACGAGATGACTATCTCTTTAACAATTATGTATCCCGATTCATCACTTCAAAATTTTCTTGTTGAGAAAATTCATTCGAGGTGTATCGGTCATTTTGGTCGTGATAAGACAATAGCTATGATGGAGGATAGGTTCTTTTGGCCTAGTCTTAAGAAAGATGTTGCTCGTATCATTGCCCAATGTCGTACTTGTCAAGTAGCAAAAAGTGGAAAACAAAATTATGGTCTATACACACCACTCCCAATCCCTCACAAACCTTGGGAAGATCTTAGTATGGACTTCATCTTAGGATTACCTCACTGTACAACGTTTTGACTCTATCCTAGTAGTTGTTGACCGATTCTCTAAAATGGCACACTTCATTTCATGTTATAAAACATCAGATGCCTCACATATAGCGACAATTTTCTTTCGTGTGATAGTTCGCTTACATGGACTACCTAAGACAATTATGTTTGATCGTGATGTAAGATTTATGAGCTATTTTTGGAAAACTTTATGGAAAAAGCTTGGCACAAAACTCTTATTTTCTACAGCTTACCACCCTCAAACAGATGGACAAACTGAAGTTGTTAATAGAAGCTTAGGAAATTTACTTAGGTGTCTAGTGATCGATCATACTACTAGTTGGGACCTAGTTCTTCCTACTGCAGAGTTTGCTTATAACAGTTTAATTAATAGGTAGTATGAGTCCTTTTCATATTAGCGGTTATGATCCAAGAAAATCATTTGATCTTGTTGATTTGACTGTATCATATAAATCTAATGCATTTATATTTTCATTTGCACAAAGTATGCATAATTTACATAAATTCAACAAAAACTTACTCGAGTTATGATAAATATAAAGCTAATGTTGATGCACATAGGCGATATGTAAAATTTAATGAGGAGATTTGATTCTTGTTAAAGTTAGACACGAGATTTCCAACTGAACTCTTAAGAAATTAACTCTCAAGAGATCGGTCCTTATAAAGTTGTAAGGAAGATAAATGATAATGCTTATGAAATAGATCTTCCAATGAATGCAAATTTCTCCAATATTTAATGTATCAGTTGCGTTGTACCATGGGCAAGTCACGGATGACACTATTCCCTCGCAAATAGTCGACATGCGGGTTCATACTTCATCACCGACTCCTATACCATCTTGTCGCTTAAGATCACATCGTCGAGATCAAATTTTAGAAGACCGATTATCATCACATCGATGGAGGCACTCAAAGATTTCTCGTTCATTGGAAAGGTCTTTATCCACTTGAAGATTCATGGCTTACATTTGATGAGTTACATCAACTAGACTCACAATTATTACAAGAGTACTTGGATTTTCATTCTCCAGAGGAGAATCCTTTAAAAGTCTTGATGTAGCATCATCATCACCGTCATCATCATCATAAAGCTTAAATCCATGATTGGGCCTTTTGTTATAATTTAAGTTATGTATTATTGAGCTTTTATATTTTGTATGTCTTGAGCTTATATGTATTGGGCTATTCTTATGTCATGGCCCATGAGTCATTGTAGTAGGTATGACACTTTGGGTAGGTATGGAATGAGTGGTAGGTTTGGTAATGGTGGTAGGTTTGGTAGTAGGTGGTGGTAGATATAGTTATGATGGTGTTAGGTTTGAGTTTGGAGTTAGGTTTGAGTATTCTTAACTCTCCCTTTCAATCCTATAAATAGGGAGACTCTTGTAATGCTTGGTACTTGAATTTGGAATGAAAGTTATCTTCTTAAATTTTTTTTACTATTCTTTTGTGTGCTTTCCTCTTGGTGGGGAGTGTGTGAGTTCACAACCCTTAGAGAATAACTTTTAAGGAAGGAACACGATCTCCACAACTATGGACTGTTTGTAGAGGTCGACTTCAACTTATCCCCGCTTCGCTAGTTATTTTAAATCCTGCGTTAGATTTCATAACTTTTTATTATTTCTTTGCACTTATAAGATTGGTCTCTACAGGTGGTTGACATAACTTTTTAAGATCTTTTCAACTTCACTTTAATATTGTGAATGTGCTAAATAGTGTGCATTTATCTTATCTTTTCGTTGTAATACATCATATCATAAAGCACCCTTACTATTCCATCATATTAATTCCATTTAAAACCATTCAACACTGAAGATTTTAAAATATCACATTTCCAACTCTAGGAGGTCTCTTTCCATCTTTTAATTAATGGATCATGATAAAATTGATATTTAATCAATTATTAAAGAAATTTAAATCAATCATATTCTTATTAATATGTTTGCTCAGTCATGGATCTTTAAAACATGTTTATCCATAGTAGAGTCAATATCCTTCTAGGTAACGATGTAATCAATACTAAGGATGTTGGAGCTACTATTTAATCTGATAATGTAGACTTCCCAGTCATTAGTGCTCCAAATAATCCTCCCCCTGAAGCATCTGCATATTATACACACCAATCTGTGCAATGAAGGATGACAATTAGAATTGGCACTCATGAGGTTCCTCAAAGAGAGCCTTTACTTAGAAGATTGATTCATTTTGAGCGTCATGAAGAGAACCTTCATTGGGCATAAAGTTTGATCATACTAGTGAATACAACCCTCACAATTGAACCTTTACTAGGAATGTATGATTATTGACCTCCCATATGAGTCATAAATCAAGATAAGCTACAAATTGAATTTGGGACTTGGAGGTGATAGTGTATGAGCTCAAAATGCATTAGCGAATAGACTTAATTGTGGTATTGAGAACATCAAAATTGATCGAATATAGACATTGCAAAATCTAACAATTGATTAATGCTCATTTATTAATGTGTCGCATATCGAGTTGAAAAGTTGCGATGATGTCCGAACGACCTCCATTCAAGAAATTGATCACGCCGTTAGCTTTGAAATATTGAAATCTATCAAATGAGATATATGTGCTCAATTCGGATGAGTCAGTATAAATGTAGAATGATTTGAGGTGACAACACGTAAATCGGCGAAATGCACATGCAAATCAACTCAAATGACCTTTCGATGAGCGAACTTTGTCATCGCATTTAGAACATCAAAATTGGTCATAATATAAATATTGTACGACTTGATGAACAACCGATCAAGCGCTCGAGTCATCAAACGTGTCTGCACATATATCGAGGTCAGGAGGGATCGACGAGGATCAAACGACCTCTATTCATGAAATTGATCATATCATTGGCTTCGAAATGTTAAAATCTATCAAGCAAGACTATTTGCACTCAATTGAAGAGTATACGAATCGGCGATTCAGCGGCGTCGCATTTCGACATGAAATTAACTCAATTTGGCTAGGCTGAACCAGAAATCATGAAACGACACGTCATTGCATTCAAAATAATGAAATTACCATAAATCGATATATATATATATATATATATATATATATATATATATATATATATATATATATATATATATATATATATATATATATATATATATATATATATATATATATTATTTATATATTCTTGGTTAAAATCCAAATTAAAATAATTAAATTTAATTTAAAATTAATTTAAAAATTCCCAAATTACCCCATACTTCGTTCCCCCATTTTCAGTTTGAAAGTAAATTAAAAAGAAAAGAAAAGAAACCACTCCCCATTTCCCTCGACTCCCTCTCATTCTCTCCTCCCTCACTCTCATTTTTCTAATTCTGTTTCTCTCTCTGCTCTCGCTCGCCATAAGCAAGACAAAAAAAGGTAAATCCTCCCCATGGATTTTGATTCCCTCCTTAGCGACCAAGTCACCGTCGCATTTTAGTGCATTTTTTCTGCCGCATTTTCTGCACTCTGCCAGCGATCGCTTGCCGATCCAGTTCCGCGCGACTTCTGCTCCATTCCGTTCAGCCACCCGGCCGAACCGTGCTCAGCGTTCAGGCTCAGCATCTCGGTCATTCTGGCCAGACTGACCCATTCTGCCCGTTCAGCCCATTCAGCCGCTCCCCGTCACGTCGTTCGACCAGCAAACTCGGCGCTCAACCCTGGCGCGATGACCCAGCACTCCCACGGCCGTTCGTGCGTTGCCCCTCCCGCCGCGGTTTGGCTCGACTGGTTCTACCGGCATTGACCGTTGTTCGGCCAATGATCCCACTCCCTGACCCCATTAAATACATTGCCCACGCTTCAAACCAGCCTAACCCACTGATTAACTGCTGTTATGGCTGCGGCTCCTTCTACGGCGACACATCCAAATTTCATCATTTTCAATGCGCCGTAAATCGAGGAAGAACATCGTCAGTAGGAGAAATCTTCCTTCGATTTTCGTCACTATCACTTTATTGCTCGAATCAAGGAAGAACATCGTCAGTAGGTGAATTCTTCCTTCAAATTTTTTCTCTCACTTTAGTCGTTTGTTGCATCGTCGGGGAAGAACATCATTAGTGAATTCTTCCTTGATTTATTATTCGCTCGCTTTAGCCATTTTCTTGCATTCAAATCGGGAAGAACATCATCGAGGTAATTCTTCCTTCAATTTTTTGGTGTCGCACCTCACCTTACATTCCCGATCACATACCCAACCCGGTACCTTTGTCAGCCTTAGGCGTCAAAAAATGTCAAAACATGTGGGATTTGTGAATGTGAATATATACATATATTATGTTTCTTTGCGGTTTGAAGATCTCGTTGTTAGAGGCGTGGGGATGAAAAAACAAAGTGGTGTCAAGACATCGCTAGCTAAGTATGGTGTGCAGTAAAGTTGTTAGATATCGCTCCCCCTAGACGAAATGTTGCCGAAATTTTGTCTAATTCCCAAACTTAAAAAAAATAAAAGAGGTGATAATTATATATTGCATTGTATGTATTCTTGCAGGTTTGAAGATCTCGTTATGCTTTCAGTGAGAGAGAAGAAAAAAATAAGGCTGGTGTTCAGAACTACTCACTCTCAGCATCAAAACAAACCAAAACCTCTTGATGCATATGGGGATGACACTAAAACAAATTTCGTCAAATCTTTTGATTTAAAAAAAGTGGGAAAATAAAATGGGCTAACTTAAGGGGCACTAAATGGGAAAACTTGGAGCTAATTTTAAACTAAAAAAATGTCAAATAAGAAAAAAAGGGGAAATTAAAATGATATACGACATGTATAGAAACAAAACAAAATAAAAAAAGAATGGTGAAAAACACTTACAAAATTTATCGAAACAGTATTTAAAGCCCACTGAAGTTCCTAACCGCTCTCATTCAAATACCCAAGCTCTAACCTTTTAGGTAAGTAGAATGGAATAAGCAACTCCCCTTAGCCTTATTTATAGAAATTGGAAGAAGGATAAAGAGGGGGGAAATCAAATTTAAATAAAAGAGGGGGAAAATTAAATTTAAAAAAAAAGAGGAGAAAATCAAATTTAAATAAAAAAGGGGGAAAATCAAACTTAAACCAAAGATGGGAAAATTAAATTTGATCAAAAGAAGGGGAAAATCAAATTTGAATAGAAGAGGGGGAAATCAAATTTGAATAAAAGAGGAAAAATCAAACTTAAACAAAAGAGGGAGAAATCAAATTTGAATATAAGAGGAGAAAAATCAAATTTAAACAAAAGGAGGAAAAATAAATTACTTTGAGGTAAATCTTCTTCTTAAAATGACAAATTAAGTTATCCTTTGAACCTATAGCTTCAAACGCCTTTTTTACAGGACAACTTTTTTTACAAGTAGACAAAAGGCGATACTAAATCCTATAAAATCATAAGGCTTTCTTCAATCAAAAAAAAATCAAAATTTCATCTAATTATGATTTTCAAGATCAATAATTTCATTAATTATATGAAAATAACTATAAAGCACACCCGCACTATGTCTTTGAATGCTTAAATTCAAGTGTTTAAGGATGTTGTGTGGGTTGTTTCCCGGTTTAGTCTTAGGACTAGGTCCGGGTTAACAAAACTTAAAAATTTATAATAAGAGTTTCAAATCAGTGAAATGTCTAAAAAACTGATTTTATCAGGTGATAGTAGATCTAATTCTCTATTAGCAGTTAAACAGAGTTGACAGGATCTAAAGCTCTTAAACATATTCAAATTAATATTTTTTTCAAATCAAATTAAATATCAATTTAAAAATATTTAAATGAAACTCTATCACTGAAAACTTAAACCAAACTCAATATATTTATCTTCTACAACTGTTTGTCACGAGTGACAAACTAAGAAAACTCACTCACAAAGGAGCCAATGTCAAATTGTATTCTACTATGTTCTCAATTAATCTCTCTAGGCGTGGCCCTTCATGCATGTTTAAGAGTTACGATGAAGCAGTTACGACCAAAGTCCTCTGATCAGGTGGTTTGGTCAGACTCCATTATATTACGATCATGACTTCAGATGCTCAATGGCTCGCCTTTGAGTTATGAATCAGGGTATACTTGATGGGAAAACATCCCTCATGTTGTAGACTTAAGCATGTCTCCTTAACAAACACCATCAAAGGATTTCTTAACAACTGTGTGATGAGGGATACTTATGTGGGTAACTACCTCCTCTAACTAAGTAGACTAGGACCGCACTACTGAAACTATATGGATATAGATCGGACTCATCATTCTCAACCATCCAGTTTAAGCTATAATGATGAATTTCGTATCTCAAATCCTAAAACTTTACATACTGCTACTATACGCTACACATTCAATGATCTAATAACTAGCCTTAATTGAAAGTTCTCTCTCACTTACTGGGAAGGGTAATTAACATTAGGGGCTTGCGCCTATAGGAAACCTGAAAACATATATAAAATTCTCACCAAATGAGGATGAAATCTCTGGGTAGTGTTTTATCTACTATTCCATATGCCTTCTGAAAATTACACCATATTTAAACTACTCTTTCATTCATCAAGTGGTGGTGAATTTTCTGAGCCCACAAATAATCAAGCCTCCTCTCTAGAAAAATTAGAAAAGAAGAAACACAAACTAGGCTCAATAGTTATGTCAATTACAAGTCATACATAACCTTACAACCAAGAGAGTATTTCTACCACAATAAATTTGAAAATTTTAAGAGAGTGAAAAGGAATAGCTCTGATTTTAAGTGGTGTTTTGGGCTCAACGTCCAACCTTTCTAAATAAACAACATGAAACTCTATCTACTGAGCACATAGTTCAAGGTTGTTAAGGAAAAATATCTTATGAAGAAAAGGTATCAAATATCGATTATCAAAGAAGCCAAAAAATGCTCCACTACAAAGCTACAATCAAGAAGAGTCAAGACCGTTTTAAGCAATTCTACAAGTGAGCATCGGTGTGACACAACTATGTCGGAATCCACGCCAAAGTTACGAAAAAGGAAAACAAATATAAAGCCAAAGTCTCAAGAAGAAGTATGGCAAATGCTTCCTCATTGGATGCAAGCTAAAATGCAGATAAAAGAGAAATCACTGGTGCTCAACAACCATTATTCAAGTACAAAATTGTACATCCAATGGAACTATGAAAGTGTTCCAACTCATAAGGGTTTGACTACCTAAGATGGGTATAGAAATATCTCTACTAGTCAAATCAAATTTCCGGACCCGATAACGTCGATCTAACTTCTTTAGTGAGGAAATTTGAAATGCAAGAGTGCATTAGTCCTCAAAATTGTTAATGTGAAATGATGATAAAAAGAATTTTAAAGTCCTATCATCATGGAGACTAGAGTTGCTCCTCAAGGAGACCTCCTATAACCGTAAGATGTCTACTAATTCAAGTCCGCATAAAGAAGTATCGGCGTGACACTTGGACCATAGGTCCAAGAATCCATCACGAAGGTCCAGCATAATAGGTGAGCAAATTTGGAGGCCAAAATATCGGAGAGAAATTGCCTTACATAAAGGAAACGACGTGACATCTAGAGTGTACTGCCATAAAAATCCACTCATTATGTGCTAGTATTAAGGGTTGAAGTAGTTCTATCACTTGAAATTAAACTACCTTCGCTCCGAGTAGCCATTCAACACAATATCACTCAAGATGACAATGTCTGTCTATGGATGGAAAAGCTTGATGCGCTTGACGAATCCAAGCTCAGCAAAATTTAGAATTCTATCGAGCGATGATGTCCAAAGCATTCGATCATACAATGAGTCCTCGAACTTTTTAAGAAGAATAAATGGTGATAATGCTGAGAAGACCAATTATTCTTAATCAAAAATTTGGCAATTTGAGCCTAATTGGGACCATTTTGTCATTGAAAAAGTGTATCAAGGAGGGGCATACCAACTAATTGAACTAAAGGGTGAAAGGCCAATGCCACAAATTTATGATCGATACTTGAAAAGGTATTATACATGAGGAATACATTCCTGAAGTACAATAGAAATCCCCCTGCAAGACAGGGGATATTTTTTAGTATATCTATTTGGTCAATATGCTTTCATGCCGAGATCCCAAAATAAACATACTCACTCCAGATGAAAAACTTTTATGTGAAATTTCCCTTATTACATAGGGAGCATATTAGATTTCTATACATAGATGAAATCAATGTTGCATGTTAAAACCCTCTTAAGAGCATATCAATTCAAATATTGATGTATTTGCATATTTCATCTTAAAATTTCTTCTAAGAGCGCTTTAGAAAATTCCCCTGTTACACAGGGGGAATTTTTTTTTATTTATTTCAAGTTTATTTGAGTTGGCGTTGTGCTATAAGATGAGATTCTCAAATATATTATGATTCGGATTGACATCGAGTTTTATGCTAAAATCCCTGAATACATCCCTAATTATTATTGTTAAGTTGTAAGTTGCTACAGGAACAAAAAGAATCTATTACTATGCATGAAAAGATAATCCTAAATGTCAAGATATTTATCTCCCATATTTGCAAAATTCTGGAGATCAAGTCAGAAGAATTCCTGATTTTGGAAGCTTCAATCAATTAAGTTGGAGAAATATCAATCTCTATATCCTGAAGTCTAGGACACATATGGGTTCTAATGTTGAATTCAACAAGCCCATAAATGGTCGAGTTGCTGGTGCTCTCCTCACTCAACAAGCCGCAAGAAAAGGTCACAATGAAAGAGCCCATGTTCGTCAATCTGATGACAAATTCACCAACCCACTGCAGCTTAAGTCGAAGACTCGAGTATGTTTTAAAGGTCGAACTCAATAAGCCCAAATATGACCGAGTTGCTGACGCTCTCCTCACTCAACAAGCCATAAGAAAAGGCCATAGTGAAAGAGCCACTGCTCATCAGTCCAATGATGATGTTTATTCAATCTCAAAGATCCATTTTGTGATTATAAGTAACCAAGATCCAAGAGATCTTTCTACTTGATCACAGTCAAGACAATTTGAGAAAACTCTCAATTGAGCCTCAAATCAATATTTATATTACCCACAGTAATATCTCAACTTATTCTCTAATGATCTGATCAAGCTCAAAGCACAGATCAAAGTCAATCTCCTCATCAAGTCCATCAAAGCAAAAAAGCAGACCGGGAAGCAATTCCATAGCGAATTTAACTAAAGATATTTTGTGGTTATTTTAAAGTACACGATTGTGACTAATAACTCAACATTAACCCTATATAAGCGAAAGGCTCACCATGTATGCACCCTTCAATGAATTTGTCAAAGCGGCATGATTCAGGTGCAAATACACTTCGATAAGTCAATAAAGACAAATCGTTATTCCTTCATCAAGCCATGCTTGTGCTAGGACAAAAGAAATTTCAAATTGATCAAGCAAAATAAACCAATTCCCAGAAATCCTTCATCAAAATAAATAAATCAATTCCTCCATCAAACCCAACCAAGCACGAAGGATCCTTATCAACAACACATGGGTTACGTCATCCAAGAAATTCTTGTAGAAGACTCAAATCTGTAAGGACATAAAAGAAAGAGATTTTTGATAAAACCATTGAAGCAGAAAATAGATGGTGTAAGAACTCTTATCTATCTGACACGTCAATTCTGACAAATCGATCGATCCCATTACTTAGCATGTCCAAAATAAAGCATCATACTAATGACAAATCCTATCAAAAGCTTTGTAAGCTATTATGATCGAAGCTGAAATGATCCAAGTTTCGTAGCCAGCACACAAATTTAACCCAAAGCACAAAGCATACAAATCAATCCCATAACACAAATCAAAGCTAATCTTCTCATCAAATCCCCAAAAGAAAAAAAAGTAGTAATAAAGGAACTAATATCCACTAATACAATAAGATGATACATGACTGATAAAAAAAAAGTAGAACATGCGAGCCTAGACTGTAGCTCCTTAAGCTATGTTAAATAAGCCGTTAAAGATGGCCGCTCACTCTCAGCTAACTGTAAAGCATAAGTAGCTCTGATCAAAGTAGCCTCAACATCTACCATCGCCCGGTGATGTAGCTGATAACACTATTGTGGGCTCCAAAAATTTTCCACCGACCTCTTTGATGAAAAGAGTGTTTTAAAATGTCGGTGTAATTTTCAGAAGGCATATGAGATAGTAGATAAGACACTACCCATAAATTATGTCCTCATTTTGCAAGGACTTTAGATCTGGTTCCAAGTTTCCTATAGGCGTAAGCCCCTATAGTTAATTACCCCTCCCAATAAGTGAGAGAGAACTTTTGATTAAGGCTAGTCATTTAGATCGTTGAATGCATATCGTGTTGTAGTAGCATATAGAGTTTTAGAATTTGATATATAAGATTCATCATTACAACTTAAACTGAATGGTTAGGGGAATGATGACGTGTCCGATCTAGATCCCATATCTCATTGCCCCTAGTTTACTTAGTCAGAGGAGGTAATCGACCTAACCTGACAGAAGGATCCTTATCAACAACACATGGGTTACGTCATCCAAGAAATTCTTGTAGATCCGAGGTGATGTTATCTAAGGAGATAATCTTAAGTCTACATTAGCTGACAGAGGGTTGTTTATCCTATCAAGTATACCCTAGGATTTACAACTCAAAGGGCAAAGCCATTGAAGTGCATATGAGCTACGGTCGTGATCGTAATATAATGGAGTCGGACTGGCCAAACCACCCGATCATAGGACTCTACATAAGCTTCATGGTAAGCCTATGCCGCTTACGCATAGATACGCCACGTCTTTATTGACGTGAGATTGATTGAGAGTGAACATAGCATAACACTTGATTTGACATTAACTCCTTTGTGAGCTAGAGTTTTCTTAATTTATCACCCCGATAAACTGTTACGGAAGGTGGATAGATTGAGTTTTGATTTAAGCTTTTAGTGATTAGATTTCATTAGAGATTTTTTAGATTGACACTCAATTTGAGTTAATCGATTTGAAAAATTGATTAATTCAAATATGTTTAAGAGTTTTAGATCCTCAATGTTACTAATAGAGGATTAGATTTACTTTCATCTAGAATCAATTTCTCAAATATTTCACTAATTTGAAACTCTTATTATTTTTTAGGTTTTGTTAACCGTGACTCTCTAAGACTAAATCGAGCAACCCGCAACATTCACACTTGAATTTAAGCATTCTTGCAAAGGTCTATCTGGTGTATAGTAATTTTAGGTAATTTTATGTTTGAATTATGAGATTGATTTCAAATTTTTTATTTAATTCCAACTTGCATAACCTTCTACATTAAAATTTGCACTTGAAATCTCTATGTTTGAGATACGAGCATTTATATCTTAGCTAATTTTATCTAATTGATAAAATCATTAATTTTAAAAATCATAATTATGATGAAATTTCTTAATTTTTGGTTGAAAGAAGCATTATGATTTTTATAGAATTGGATTTAATATCGTCTTATGTTTGCTTATACAAAGAGTTACAGATTCGATGATGAAAAAGACTTTGTAAATTGATCTAATATCTTATTAGATTTTTTCAGATTAATATTTAATATATTCCAATTTATTTCTTGACCTTTTAGACATTAAAATTTGCACTTGAAATCTATCCTTTAACATATAGGAATTTATAATTTAGATAATTTCACCTAATTAGTGATTTCATTAATTTTTATAAATCATAATTAGAATGAAATCCCTCAAATTTTTGATTAAAGGAATCCCTATGATTTTTATAAAATTTAATTTAATATCGTCTTCTATCTGCTTGTACAAAGGGTTGCAAATCCGGTGGCAAAGAAAGTATTTTGATTTAGATTGTAGTTTAACACACTACTGACATTTAATTTACTTATTGAGTTTTTGTAATTTTCCCAACTTGATTATGCTCAATTTACATCAGTTTTGATAAGTTATGCTGATTTCAGTATTTGTTGCTTTAGCCCTACCAATGTTTATTAGCTAACATAGTAATCGCCTCCACATTCATATAAGAGTTATTAAGCCCAATTTGGATTCATTCTTAGATTTTGAGTTTATTGTAGTTAGCATTAGTTTACCCCCTAAATTCCAATTAAAGTTTATTTAATTATAAAGAAATTGCAAGAAAAGAGAACTCACTTCATCGCTTTAATTTAAGCAATAGAGAATCACAATTAGAGTTTGTGAGTTTAATATTAACCTCTCCAAAGTTTGTGAATTTAATATTAGCTTCCCCCAAATTTCACTTAGATTTTAAATGAGTATTCTATTCTTTTCAAAATTTGCTTTAAAGGCTCCCCCATTTTTTCTTGTTTGCGTTTTAGTTTAGAATTAGTAGGTTTTCTGCTTGCTTTTAAGTCAGCTCATTTCACTCTTCTATTTTTTTTCTAAGTCAAAAGATTTGATGCAATTTTGGCAGCCTCCGGGCATCATCCCCGTGTAGGGGCTGCATTGAGGGTATTTTGGCTTACTGCAGACGTGTTGAGCGTGGTGTCTTGTGTCTGACCATAGAATTTCATCTCGTAGCACCCTGTTGAGCATGATGAGATCTTTAGACCTGAAAGAAGACATACAATGCAATATATATTCATTCACTTTTTTAAGTCTAGAAATTATACAAAATTTTGGCAGCATTTCATTTAGGGGGAGCGACATCTTACAAGTGTTGGTTTACTCTACACGTGTTGAGCATAGCGAAAGGGTTCTACACCACAACTGTTTTCATCTCGTCAGCCAAGTTGAGTATTCTTCAAAGAAACACAAACATATATATATATATATTCATATTCACAGATCCCACATGTTCTGACGTATTTTTGCGCGCCAGGCTAGGCAAAAGAACGGGGTTAGGTATGCAATTGGGAATGTGGCAAGGAGCGCGATCTAGAAATCGAAATAAGTATTATCGACGGTGTTCTTCCCCATGATGAAGCAAAAGCAACAGCTAAAGCGAGGAATGCGATGCCGAAAATCAAAAAAAGAATTCTCTTGTTGACGATGTTCTTCCCCCGATTGCGGCGAGGCAAAAATGGGACAACAAAAATGGGGGTGTGATGCCGAAAATCGAAAGAAGAATTCGTCTGTTGATGATGTTCTTCCACGCTGAGTAAAACGGACCTAAAAGGGGTGCGACGAAAGAAAAGAATTCGTTTGATGATGTTCTTCCCTGATTCGGGCAAGAAATAAAATAATAAAATTTGGATGTGTTGTGGGCTGTAGGAAGGCTGAACGCAGGTAATGGGTCAGATTTTGGGCTAGCGGGATTTGCTATTTACGGGCTAAAGAAAGGAGGGTCGGTGGGCTTTGCTATTTACAAAGAAAGGAGGTCTTTTACTGAAAGAAAGGAGGGTCTGTCTGAAGAAAGGAGAGCCGGCTGGTGAAGCAGCTGGCCAGTGCAGGCTGAGGGCTACAGATTGCTGAGCCTCATGGCTTATCTGAATCATGGCATTTCTACCCAGGAAGTGAACACACATGGAAGGTGTCACTGAGGAGGACTGTGACGAAATCAGAGACAATGAAAGAAAAATTGAGAGGAAGAATTTTTACCTTCATTTTTTTCTTGTTCTTCCGATGGGAGAGAGAGGCAGAGAGAGAGAGGGAGAGAATGAGAGGAATCAAGAAGGAATAATGGGGGTTTCTTTTCAATTTTTAAATTTTTTTTAGAAAATTGAAAATAGGGAGGAACATTGTGAGGGCAATTTGAGAATTTTTTTAAAAATAAAATTTGAATTTATTAAATGATTTAAATGTGGATTTCGCGTAAGAATGCACATAGTCAATATATAAATTGATTTAGGATAATTTCATTATTCTGAACACAATGACATAGTCCATTTCACGATCGAAGATCGTTTAGTTCGAGTCGGCGCCAAATTGAGTCAATTTCAGCTCAAAATATGTGTCGTCGCTTTCAATCGCTCGATTTTCTTGCAGACTCGTCCGAATTGAGTGCGAACAATCTTATTTGATAGATTTTGGCATTTTAAAGCCAATGGTGCAATCAATTTTGTGAACGAGGTTATTTGATTCTCGTCGGTGCCTCCTGACCTCAATAAGTGTGCATACGCGTTGATAACTCGAGCACTTGATCGGTTGCTCATCAAGTCACGAAATTTTTATATCCTGACCAATTTCGATGTTCTAAATGCGATGACAAAGTCTATTCATTGATTGGAGGTCATTTGAGTTAATTTCATGACGTCCGGTGTGTTTCAGCCTCGATTTATGTGTTGTCACTTCAAATCACTCAATATTTGCACAGACTCATCCGAATTGAGCGCGGGTAATCTCATTTGATAGATTTTGATATTTTAAAGCTAACATCATGATCAATTTCATGAATGGAGGTCATTCGAACATCGTCGTAGCTTCCCAACTCTTATATGTGCATCGATTATAGCGCTAATCGATTGATCATTATATTTTGTAATATTTATATTATGATCAATTTTGACATTCTAAACACGACAGTGAAGTCCGTTCATCGATTGAAGGTCATTTTGACTATTTTCAGTGACGTCCATTGCATTTTGAACCCTGATTTACGCACTATCGCTTTCGAAGTCCATCGAATTTAACTTGTAGGCTTATCTTGATTTATGACACATATGTGGAGGTCAATGCTGCTCGTTCTATAACCCGAGCTCTTCTATTCGCTCAATCTGCAGCCTCTCGATCTGGCGCCAATCGTCAACTTCGGAAGAAGCATCTATCGAACTCGACGGTCATGTAGAAGCCAAAGACTCTCCTCAAACTCATCATGTGCTAGTCACTGCTCTCTCAAGCGACCTACTTGAAGCTCACAATAAAGTCCTAAAGTGGACAATACTGAGCGATCTCATCCAGTGGATTAAGAACTCTATGTATTTACAAAGAGTCTCCGATACTTGAGAACCTTCTCCTTCTAGCTAGTGCTAAGGTCTAAAATGGTTCGTGCATAAGATGTGAAGTCGTCGGTGACTCGGTGAGTCCAAAGTAAGCCGAGAAATTACGTCCCTCAAAAACACCAAGCTACAATCCTGCATACCCCTGTCACATGGATTTGACTTATAGGGATGACGATGGTAGATCTCAAACTCATAACTTATATCAGGCACTACAAGGAACAAATGAAAACAATCAACATAAAGTGGAGCAGTAAATGTAAAGAAGTACAGCTAAAGAATAAAGAAAGAGGATAAAGTACCTGAACATGATGAATCTGATTGAAGTGGTGTATCGTAAGCGATCCTTGAGGACCCTCACTATCTAATAAGCTTCAGGGCTATGTACTGGCTCAATAGAGGCCTCACTAAGCATGAGGTCCCCCACCTAAGAAGCCCCCCTGAGGCAATGGGCAGAGTCGGCTCAGTAGAGAAAGGTGGCTCCACGGAAGGGGTAACAAAATCAGAAGTGAAAGTATCAAAGGTCGACGCATACGCCCAACGAGTCCGCAATAACATCTCCAATGCCGCCGACACTGTGCACTTCAAGTCATAAACTTCTATGGGGAGGATTTGTGGAACAATCAAATGAAGCTCACGTGCTCAGGGGTTGATTACACCTACGTCTACGAATCGTTGAAGAAATATCAGTGTAGCAAGGAGAAGAATCCCTAGCTCTAACTCTGCCATGAGAAGTGGTATCCTCAGCCCTAATCTGCTCGCCAACTAGTGCATCTGTCAAAAATCAAATTAGAGTATCAGACACACTAAGCATAATTTGATTAAAAAAAGAAGGGGAGAGAGGACAAAAGTATTGAAAGAGAGGAGAATAGTGATTATACCTCTAGCGCTAAAATCTCCTGCTAATGGTAATCGACGATGGGTCCTCTGATCTCGAGGAACACACAAAAATCTCATCCTTCGTTCATATCTCCTGGAACCACGCTCTAGAAAAGAGCCAAAAGACAACCGTACCCAGGTGAGGTAAGTATAGCTAACCCCATGACCTTGTGGAGGGCTATTTGAAAATGAGCACGCCTCAAGAATGTAGCCAAACGACTAAAAGTAAGTAATGTGTCTTAAGGGGAATCATCCTGATCCTCCTGAAATCCACTACACTAGGGATGAATGGCCTGCCATCACGAGCAATCGGTTGGAAGAAGTCAAACTGTCATGCAACTCAGTTAGGTTGATAGCCCTCTATAACAACTGACTGCCCAAATCGATAACATAACCATCCTAGACGTATACTGAAAAGGTACTCAGCTACTCTCAATGTCCGACGGCCATGAAGCAAGGAATATCTGTCATTCTCATCAAGACTGCCAACAAGATCAATCCCTATCGAGTCATAGGGAAAGTCAAGTATATCCGGCTGGTGAACCAACAAAAATCAATATCTGGCCAAATGGGGAGCAAAGAAGAGCATGTGAATCCTCTCAATCTCCAAAGTAGAGGATGCTCGATATAAGTGTAAGATTGTAGGATATCCTCACTCTAAACTCAAAATAAGCAAAGGCGCCATGTATGTGGAGATGAACCCAAGCATATAAGTACTGCCAAGGTAGAATCACATCTCGCAACTCTAGGGAACCTACCGCAGAAATCACCCCCAATATCCTATAAAGCCTGACTAATACTGTTGGGGCAAGAGAAACTTGCTCACCTCGAGAGATCTTGTTGGCTGTTAATAAAGTGTCTAGATGAACTAAACCCTTTATAATGGGGAGCACAAAAATATAGAGCTATGTCACTATAAAGCCGCTAAGAATAAATCCTCGCTCAATCCCTGTAGTGCTGGAGAAGTCACTCGTGCTAATAAAATAGGCCCCATAGTCTCCTCAGATAAACAACTACCTTTAGACACACCCAATCGAAAAGGGTCATGCGCTATAGTCTCCTTAGATAGAGCATAATCCTGCAAGAAGCTCTTAATCCATGTACTCACAGGTAATACATCTCGTGATCATACGACATCCCGAAGGTTTGGTGATAGGTAAGATCAATATAAAGAAGGCATACCTACCGATCACAATCATTTGAAGGATGCCTATGAAATAACTTCCCATCATATGGAACACACTCCTCATAGTGATAACCAAATACAGGAAGACCCGACACAGCCTGTAAGTCCAAAAGAGTGACTGTCCACTCCTCCGGGCCAATCTAGCAAGTGTTACTACTAGGATCTCAGAACTCCATTACTCCACGAGCCCAAGAAGAAGGCATACCCCCAAAGTCAAATAAAGATACATATACTACCTCATAAATGTCGGTTGTCCGTAAATTATCTCTATGAGCCTATAGAATATACCTAGCCTATGTGACATATCCATGGTGAAGAGTAGGAAATTTGCTAATAGAGGAATCAGTCAGGAGCTCTAGATGGTGGCTTAAATCTCAATGCCGCCGGGTTAAAGACATCATAATATTCGAACTAACTGGCTATCTGCTATCTAAAGGATTGTAGTCCCACACTTCAACTTAAGGGTAGCCACCGGCAGGATCCTCAAAAGTAAAGGAATGGTACGGGAAGTAGGGAGGAGCGTGCGAAGAAGCCCGGGTAAAAATCATGTCCTCATAGCATTTCAGTGTGTTGCTCAATCTTATCTCTGATATCAACATCTCCGCGAGGATCATGGCCGTCAATCTCCAACCAGATAGCCTCCTCGTTAGGCTCATCAAATGACAGATCATCAGGTCTCCTCTGACTGAATATTCTTCTGCCAAGTGATAAGAGAAACGTTACATAAAAATTTAAATAACAGTGTAATAAAGCATGTCCACCAGTTTTCAAGATGCAATGACAACAAGTGGAACAAAAAAAGAAGAAAGACAGGGATGAGGAGAAAGAAGAAAATAAAAAATTCAACCAATTTTCAACAAACATGACTCACTCTATGCGCAAATCACATTTATTGGGGGGCATTTGTTGACATTCATATATGTGTCATAAGTCAAGTTAAGTCCATAAGTCAAATTCAATAGACTTCTGAGGTGACAGTATGCAAACTAAGACTCAAAATATACTAGGCATCACTAAAAATAGTCAAAATGACTTCCGATCGATGAACAAACTTCGCTGTCGCGTTCAAAATATTAAAATTGATCAAAATATAAATACTGCATAATCTAAAGAGAGACCGATAAAATGATCGACCTATCAATGTATCGACGCGCATATCAGAGTTGGGAAGCTGCGATGATATTTGAACCACCTTAGTTTAAGAAATTAATCATGTAGTTAGCTTTGAAATATTGAAACTATCAAATGAGACTGTCCGCGCTCAATTCGAACGAGCCTGAGCAAATGTTGAATGATTTGAAGTGACGATGCACAAATCGAGACTGAAATGCATTGGACATCACCAAAATCAACCCAAATGACCTCCGATCGATGAACGAACTCCACCATCACGTTTAAAATATCGAAACTGGTTAGAATATAAATATTGCACAACTTGATGATCAACTGATCCAGCGATCGAGTCTTCAATGCGACTACACGGATATCAAGGTCAGGAGGCACCGACATAAACTAAACGATCTCTGTTTGTGAAATTAATTGCACCATTAGCTTTAAAATATCGAAATCTATCGAATAAGATTATTCACACTTAATTCGGATAAGTGCGCGAATGTCGAGCGGTCGAAAGCGATGATGCACATTTTGAGCTGAAATGGATTCGATTTTATGTCGACTTGAACCAAACAACCTATCATGAAAGCGTCCTTTACGTTGAATAATGGAATAACCTTAAATTGATATATATTTATTATGTGATTTTAATAAAATTCACATTAAAGTCTTTTAATAAATTTAAAAATCAATTTAAAACAAAATAAATCTAACCTAAATCCCTCTCTAAGTGACCTGACCCGACTCCCTCTTCACGCGAGACGCACGACCTAATCGTAAATCCCTCTTCATGCATGATACACCCCGATCGAGTTCTCTTCATGCGCATGACTTGACGACTCTTCTCTTCCTTCACGCACGGATCAACCGCCCCTCCTCTTCCTCCAATCTCCCAAAGCAAAGGAATTCCTTTCCCTCCAAACCGAGACAAGGACTCCTCCTCCTCATTTTTTCCTTTTTTCTTCTAATTTGAATCAAAGGTTTTCCTCCTCTTCCAAAACAAAAAAGAGAGGATAGTTTTTTTCTTCTTTTTTCCTTTTCCTTCTTTCCTTTTTTTCTTCCATTTTTCCCCAATAAAATGACTTTATTTTTTCTTTATTTTCTTCTTTTCCTTCCTCAAACCAGAAAAGATCTTCTTCTTCTTCTTCCTTTTCCTTCTTTCTTTTTTCTTTCTTTTTCCCCAATCCAAAATTATTTCTTTTCTTTTTTCTTTATTTTTCTATTTTTCCTATTCCTTCTCAAACCAGAAGAACTCCTCTTCCTCCTCCATTTCACTCATCCTTTGTTTTCTATTTTCCTATTCCTTCTCCAAACCAAGAACTCTCTCTTCCTCCTCCATTTCACTAATCCCCTCATTTCCCCAAAAAAAATAGAAAATTTCATCTCTTTCCTCATAAAATCAATCAATTTAGAAGGGAAGAACACCGCCAAGAGGTGGGTTCTTCTTTCAGTTTCCGGCGTCGCACTCCTCGCATTATCCTTCCAATTTTTGCTTCGTCGCAAACGGAGGAAGTAACATCATCAAGAGGCGGGTTCTTCTTTCGATTTTTGGCGTCGCCCTCCTTGTATCACCCTTCCAATCTTCGGTTCACCGCAATCGGGAGAAACAACACCGTCAAAAGGCGGGTTCTTCTTTCAATTTCTAGCATCGCATTCCTTGCATTACATCTTCAAATTCTCCTCGCCACAGCCAGAGAAGCAACACCGTCAAGAGGCGGGTTCTTCTCTTGATTTCCGGTATATCCAATCTCATCTCTTTGTCAATCTTAGTAGCGTGCAGAAAAATTATTCAAAATATGTGAGATCTGTGAATGTGGATATATATACATGATTATGTGTTTCTTTGTAGATTTGAAGACCTCGTCGTGCTCATGAGGATGCAACGAGATGAAAAAAATTGGTTGAGGTGTCGTAAGACACCGCTTGCTACGCTCATGAAGGCGTACCGAGTAAGCCAACATCCGTTAGATGTCGCTCCTCCTAGCCGAAATGCTGCCAAAATTTTATCAAAATCTCATTACTTAGAAAAAAATGAAAAGTAAAAGAATTGGCTTAAGAACTTCACATAATGAAACCTAAAATTAAAATTCAAATTAAAAACTCCAAACAAAAGGAAAGAAAATTATATCGACAAACATAATAAAAAATAAAACGAAGGACGAAAAGTACTTACGAGATTTATTCAAATATAGTTGAAAGCCCGCTAAAGTCTCTAACCACTCCCTTTCAAATGTCCTACCTCCAACCCTTCAAATAAATAGAATAGAATAGGAGACTCACTATTGGCCTTATTTATAGAAATTAGAAGAGCTGGTGAATGGTTTGCTTTCAAAAGAAAAGGAGGAGAAAATGAATAGGAGAGTTTGAATAAAAGAAGGGTAACGAATGTAGAAAAGTTTGAATAAAAGAGAAAAATGAAAATTATTTTGAGGAGTAAATCTTATTTTAAAATAACAAACTAAATTATCTTTTGAACCTGTAGCTTCAAAATAAAAAATCACCACTGGATCTACAATTCTTTGTACAAGCAGATAGAAGACGATACTAAATCAAAATCTATAAAAATCATAGGGCTTCATTCGATCAAAAATTAATGGATTTTATTCTAATTATGATTTTCAAAATTAATGATTTCATTAATTAGATGAAGTTATCTAAATTATAAACACACATGTACTAAGACATAGATATTTCAAGTGAAAATTTTAATGTCTGAAAAGGTTACATTTGGTTAAAATTAAAAATCAAATCAATCTCATAATTAAGAAATAAGCACTACATAAAGTCTTAAATACACCCTCATGTGCCCCGATACTATGTTGAATGTTTAGATTCAAGTGTTGAGGATCTTTGAATTGCTTACCGGTTTAGTCTTAGGTAGTGCGGGTTAATAAAACCTAAAACTATAATAAGAGTTTTAAATCGTGAAATATTTGGCTGATTCAGTGACAATAGTTCTAATCCTCATTAACAACTAAACAAAGTTGACAGGATCTAAAGCTCTTAAACATATTTAAATTAATCAATTTTTTCTAATCAAATTAACTCAAATCAAATAGCAATAAAGCTTGCGTGAAATTCTATCATTAAAGCTTAAATCAAACTCAATATATCCACCTTCTATGTTTTATCGGGTGTGACAAATTAAGTAAACTCTAGGTCACAAATGAGCCAATGTTAAATCAAGTGTTATGTTATGTTCCTC